>SJXQ01001555.1:131652-150730 GCA_006408695.1 Aepyceros melampus | reverse complement strand
GGGCCGCCCGCCCCAAGGAGCCCACAGAGAGGAAGGTGGCGGCAGGAGCTAATTACCAACCCCAGACGCGGGCAGGGAGCTCCTGGTTGGGGCCTCCCTCGAGGAGCCCCTTTGATCTCCCAGTTCGGAATTGTGTCACTCCCCAGGAATGCTGCTCCCCCACCCCCCTCGCTCTGAATCCCAGCGCCTTCAAGTCAGAAGAGACTTCGAGACTTCAAGTAACCCTTTAGTCTCACCTTCTCATGTGAAAGCCGGAGACCAAGCCCAAAGAAAGGGAGAGGGACCAGCCGAGGGTCCACTCCAGGGAGCTCCTGCAAAGTCAGCTCGTAACCCAGGGCGCTGTGCCCCCGAGGACAGGAGGATGTGACCCAGACCTCTGTGTTCCTCTTCCAGACAAGAGGGCCCTGTGACAACCTGGAGCGGTGGGATGGGGTGGGGGGTGGGAGGAAGGTTCAAGAGGGAGGGGCCATATGTATACTGATGGCTGATTCATGTGGATTTATGGCAGAAACCAACACAATATTGTAAAGCAATTATCCTTCCATTAAAAATATGTATTTTTTTTAAAGAAGGCAATGATTAGAAAGAATGAAATTTGCTGCAACAGGGATGGACTCAGAGAGTGTCATACTGAGTGAAGTAAGTCAGACAGAGAAGTATCATATGACATCCTTTCTATGTGGAATCTAAAAAGAAACGATACAAATGAACTTAGTTCCAAAACAGAAACAGACTCACACACTTAAAGAGAACTATCTTATGGCAGCAGAGGGGAAGGATGGGGGAAGGGATAGTTAGGGAGTTTGGGATGGACTTGTACACACTGCTCTATTTAAAATGGGTAACCAGCAAGGACTTATTGAGTAGCACATGGAACTCTGTTCAATGTTATGTGGCAGCCTGGAGGGGAGGGGAGTTTAGGGGAGATGTATATGTATGGTTGAGTCCCTTTGCTGTTCACCCGAAACTATCACAACAGTGTTCATTGGCTATGCCCAACACAAAATAAAAAGTTGTTTTTTTAAAAAAAAGAGAGAAGGCAATGAATAGCACAGTTGAATTTGAGAAACTGAATTGATTTATAACGAGTAACTATACCTGGAATCCGGAGTTCCGATGAAGCCATCCCAGTAGGCAGACTCCAGGGGGGCCTGGGGGCAAAAAGGAGGAGGGGCTTTCATGCCCTTAATTGTGAGCCAATCTCGCCTGCTCAGAGAGCCCCCAGCCCCGGTGGCTACAGAGAAAGGGAGAGAGTGCTGTCTGCAGAGAGAGTTTGTGATCAGGAATGGGCCACATGGTGAGGTTGGGGGGGTTGCTGCAGATTGGATACATGGGGCTCAGAAGCACGGGGCATTCCTCGGGCTGGCAATCCGAAGCCGTTTGGTTTCTCCAGGATGAGTGAGATTGGGGGCAGGGGCCATGAGGGGGCTTCCCCCATCTGGAAGGCACTGACCTCCCGGGACTTTGCAGGCCCCACAGGCCAGCATCCCCTGAAACAGGGTGCCAGTCCCAGGATGCACATGCAGGTGGAGGGGTGGCCACGTCAGCTGTGCACTGACCACAGGTAATCTTGTGTGCTAGTTTTCCTGTAACTTTCTAACGTCTTTGTGGTTGATAGGGAGGACAGCAAAATTCCTGCCTCCTGGTGCTCTTGGGGGCCCCTATAAGGGCCATTGCATTGTGGAAGAAAGTATCGAATACCTAACAAATACCAAAAAAATGTCCATTCCCAAGCCTTTTTTGACTCTTTCTGCTCAGTCCCTCGGTCATGTCCAGCTCTTTGTGACTCCATAGACTATATAGCTTACCAGGCTCCTCTGTCCATGGAATTTTTCAGGCGTGAATACTGAAGTGGCTTGCCGTCTCCTACTCCAGGGCATCTTCCCTACTGTGGAACTGAACCTGCATCTCTCCTATCTCCCGCATTGGCAGGTGGATTCTTTATCGCTAGCGCCGTCTACCAGACACTGGGTCTTGGTGAGACCCTGGTCGAAAATCGAGTCCGTTTTCTCTCTGGTGTGTGTTTTTATCATTAATGTCTCTGAGAGTTGCTATTCTTTGCTTTAATAGTGGGACTTTGGGTATTTGGTCTCCAAGAGAAATAGTCCTGCATGTGTGACTATGGCATAGAGGAGTCTATGAAGAAATAAAGAATTTATCTTGAGGAAAAAAAAAGAGTGGGAATCCAAGTGGAAAAGCAGGGTTGTTATCTCCAGCGGGGACCTTCTGATGGATGCTGTGCCTGCCTGCCTGCCTCCGCCTGCCTGAAGGTGGTTTCCTTTTCTGATGCCATCCTTGCTCCTCTTCACTAGGTGGGCCACTCACTGGCCTTCGGGCACAGGTAGTCAGCCATGCATCTGACCCCGTTCCAGGCACAGGCAGCATAATGAGCCGACTCTAAAACAGGCTGAGCTCAGTGTCAACTCACACCAGGAAAGCCCTCAAATCAACCCACTTTGGAAAACTTAGGAGTTGAGAGCTGAATTTCTGCACATTTGTTTCTGAAACCTCAACAGACTAAGGGCTTGAGAAGCAGCCAGAGAAGGTCGAGTGTCCCCAGGCAGGCAGCATGGGGACAAGGGAGCAAGTCCCAGATCATCCAAGAGATTGTTCCATCTGATCCATGTTCAGCTTTGATAATTCCATATCACTCCCATAAAGAAATTCCCTGAGTGAAACTGATCAGTGAGGCTTGTCTGGACATAGACAGGCTTGGAGCTGGCTTAGCACAGAGGCCAGAACCCTGACTGTGGACTCCAGGCCCAGGCTAGGGTCCTTAAAGACCAAATGTGAGTATTTTAGTTTCTTAAACCCTTTGAGCATTTAGAAAATGATGCTATTAGACCAGATTAGCTTTAAGATGTATTCCAGAGTGAATGTTTCATGATATTCTGTGAGTATCAGAACACATGGAATAGTTTAATTATCATTACTAAATATAATAGCCCCCAGGTTGCCAAGTATTTGAATAAAAACAACAAGAAAAGGCTTCATCGCCAGAGCCTTGTTTATAAAATTCCATGTCATTTTCAGATTATTTGGTTTCATCTGAATAGTCCATGTCAGACACCCTAACCTCTCTGCGAGTTCCTTATATTGATCTGGCCAAGTTGGCCCAGCCATCATTTTTCCCAGACGAGGAAATCAAGGCCGAGGAAGAAAGCAGTCATTTCCCAGTGTCGCAGCTGGACACTGCAGGATTGGGCACCAGAGTCTGGGCCACTGTGCCATGCTCACAGACCCATTCCTCAGCCCCTCATGCCTCAACTAAAGCCAGGAAAGTATTTGCCTTTTCACTCATATTGGACTGAAGTTTTCACTTTTCATTCAGCTGTTTGCATGGTATCAACAAAGCTATGAGGTACTTTTTTCTTCAAGGTGGCACAGGGTACCTTGAAGGGTTGGATCCTTGGAGTTCTGATTCCATGGCAATACTTTAATCACGCGGAATCAATTCAGCAGCAGCTTCTGCGATTTTAATCAAGTAACATTTTTGTGCTAAGGCAAAACCAAACACAATTTAAAAATGAAAAAGAGCCACTTCCAATCAACCTTACTCCCCCCTGAAGCACATTAGCTGGGAATCTTCTTGGGCCCTCCTCTAATTGTCTAATTAATGCAATATTAGACTGACACCAAGCAAATGGGAGCCGAGTTGTGTGCTAACAGTTTGGGCAAGCTGAGAAGAACGTAATTTCTGCAAGGAAGCCAGATGGGAGGGGAACACAGGAAAGGATGCCTGGGTGTTAATTTGCAGTTTGATGGACTCTCTTTGTAAAAATAAACACTTCTGCAGGAGTCTAAGGAAAGCAAATGTCATCCGTTTCATATCACACAATGCCTACTTGTAGACACCGAAAACGTGCTCATAAGAGTCACGTCTAATTAAAGCAGAGAAGTTCGTCTCTCTGTAAGATCATTGAAATGGCTGTTACAGGCAAAGAGATTTGAGCTGAACGAAGAGGTGGATGCCCCGATGTGCTGAGTGTAGATACTGCAAACTCCTTGTTCTGGGAGTGGCCAGAGGTCCAGGTGATGGAGCCGAGAGCCAGTTTATCGTGTTTGCAGATGCAACCTGCCCACTGGAGCAACATCCAGGGAAGGAGTGTTGTTCTGGCAGGATGGGTACATAGCACTGCAAGTGCCCAGCCCTACTGAAGGCAGACCCCCTTCAAGAAGGAACCTCTTGCCCTAGCCATTGGGATTGAGGCCAACAGCCACAACAGGTTCAGGGGGCTACCTCATGTAAGACCACACATTCTGGGGGCACCTTGTATCAGGTCATTGGTCAGGCAAGAGAAGCATGGAATTCTAGCTGTGTCCCCTCCCAAATGGGACCTCTGAGGGACATCCTTTCTCCAGAGATCCCCTACTGGATGGTGGAGGCTTTGCCCAACTTTCATCACAACTTTAACTTCTCTCCCTCCGCCCAATCCTGCAGTCTCTCTTTCCCTTCACGGGCATTCATCCCTATAGACATTTTGCCAAACTTCCTTTCAGCATCCACTTCTGGGGTACCCAGCCTGGGACACTCTGTTTCCTTATGTTTTTGCTCTGTTTTCTGTGGAGATTAACAACAGTTAGCAAAAATGATCCTGTATAATAAAAATGTCCTTGTGTTGAATTTCAGGGATGTTGGTGATAGTGGGGAATATTTTGTTCTGCTTAGACTCCAGGGAATCTGAAGGCTTGGGCTAGGGACCTGAATGGGTGACCTTAGCTCCCCTTCAGCAGTAAGAACCATGGTTTTGTGTGGCTGCATCCTTGTTCAGATCAGACTGGGTGGGTAGGAGCCTTAGCCCTCAGGGGTTATGCTTATGCAGAAGCCTCTGGAGGCACAAGAATTTAGATAGCCCAGATGATCATTTCTCAGTATATTCAGTTAAGCCAAAGGCCCATCCATGGCTGAAAAGTAGCCTCGGTATTTGTGTTTTCAGAGACAGACAGACAAATTCTGCTTCCCCTCAGATGGCGTTGGAGCCTCAAGATGGAATTGAGCCTGAAGACCCAATGGCAGACTGTTGAAGTAGATGTGGACAGAGACTGTGGGGCCATATCACACAAGCATCGAGATATGGTTGATGAGTGGAAGTGGTACTGTGCTAGAGAAGAGCTGCTGCCCAACACAAATATTGTGGGCAGACCAGCCACTAAACTGACCCTCTGTAAGCCAACGAGAGTCCCAGGGAACTCTCCTTAGGACTCTGGTGAGGATGTAAGATTCAACCATCCGCAAGGGATTAAATCCATCACACCCAGACATTTCACCAGGACAGGCTCAGGCTGTCTCTAGAACATGAGAAGGAAATGCTGTGGCTCAATATTTACATGAAGCTAATTGTTATTTTGGTTTTATTTGTGGCTTAGAAACATAGCTCATAATGAAGGCTGAAGTGTCTCAGCTACCACTCATGTGGTGGGGCTTCAGACCTGGGGCAGAGGAAGCCCGTTAACTCAAAACTTGGCAAAACAGGAATTATTAGAAAACATACTGGCATCTAGTGATTAGAGGAGAGTGGACCCTAAATTGAAACCAGGAGACAAAACCACTGTGGACTTTTTCTGCAAACCACAGGGTAGGATGCAATTTCAACCGAACTGAAATGAGCAAGACTTAAGAATGGAGGAAGATTAAAGATAACTCATTTAGGGACGTTCCAATGGTCCTGATTTGATACTTGATGGTCCATTAGAATCCTTGGAAAGAATAAAAGGAGAAATGCATTGTTGCCAATTTCCCCAGGGTCATCAGGCAGACACCTTCTGGCCTGCCTTCCTGGTGGCCGTTCTGTGCGGATCTCCATCTTCTCAAGGATCCTCCTTAGAATCACAGAACACTAGAAAGAGATGAGATTTCAAGATGCTCCCATGCCACAGATGAGGAAACTGAAATCTAAATGGGGTGAGACTTACCTGAGCCCACACACACTGACTCCCTGGCACCATGTGGGGAGCAGGCGTTCTGTCTTCTAACTCATATTCTTCTTTCAGAGCTATGTTGACTTGACATACTTAGGCTTACAATTTTTCAGAAGCCAAGCAAAGAAAATCCTGCTACATCCTTAATGCCCTCTGGAGTCACAACACATCATCCAAAAGCTTGAGCTTTGTTGAGCTCATGAAATGTATCTGGCTCTATTGCACACTCTCTACCCTTGGAGACCACACCAAGCCTCTGCTGAGAAAGAGCTCCAGTAAAGACATTTGTAGACTGTGACTTAAGTCTGGTTGATTATTTGAGGAAAGCACAAGAGGAAGGAAGAAGAGAGACTTCCTGTGTCTACTCTAGGGCAAAGAGGGTAGGTGGAGTGGAATAGGAGATCAGTGACAGCCTAACTTGTGCTCCTGTCTGCTTTCCCAATCTCTTCCAGACAACTCTGGTCTCCCCCTGTTATGGAGCTACACAGAGGTGGAGTATCAATAGGAGTTGATCATCACTCCAGGACTGCTCACAACATACACTAAACATAGACACAAGCACTAGAGAGTCTGTGGTCAACAGGCTCAAAGGAATTCGTGTGTAGGGACTGACTGTGATGAGCAAGAGGAAGTTTGTGGGGTAGTTCTCTTCATTATTCCTGCTTCCAGCAGTCAACAGTTGTTTTACAAATTATGAAGTTCCTCCTAATACTAAGTATTCACACAAATCCCTAGGTCCTCCTCAGTCTTTTCCTTTAGAGATCGCACAAAGGCACAACCTCTGAATGACAGTTCTCTACAGTGCCGCAGACCGCCAGTCTCATTCATTGCTAAGATGCAGAGAGTCTTAACATGATGTCAAATGCAGAAATGGTTCTTGCCTCCTGACTTTGTTGCACTCCCACTTGACCTATATGTACTGTATTAGTTGGTAGTTTAAATGCTTCTTTCTATGTAAGTATGGTTAGGCTAGGAGGTAAGCTGATTAAAATGTGCGAGCATATGTGCTAAGTTGATTCACTTGTGTCTGACTCTTTGTGACCTTATGGACTGTAGCTCTCCAGGCTCCTTTCTTCCTGGGACTCTCCAGGCAAGAATACTGGAGTGGGTTGCCATGCCATCCTCCAGGGGATCTTCCTGACCCAAGGATCAAACCTGCAACTCCTGTGGCTCCTGCATTGCAGGCAAATCCTTTACCACTGAGCCACTGGGGAAGCCCTGATGAGAATATTAAAGTTCATCAAAGGTGAAATGTACAAGATGGTGGTGACACTCAGGCTGCCCATTTGAACTTAAGAATGGGGCATGAAGAGATGGATTGGCAGCTGCGTTTGTGTACAAAGAAAGCAAGGCTCATCAACTTGGGGCTGTCCTTACAGTGACCCTGTTGAGTTCCTGCTATTTAGTAAAATAAATTCCTTATCCTGGTTCTTTTTTTAGAAATATCCTGGCTACTTTCAGCCTTTAACTCTGTCATATATATCAGTTTCCTATAATTCACTTAAAAACATTTCAGTTGGGATTTTGATTGACTATGTGAATTGACTGGAGAAAATTGATAATATTAAATTTATGTATGATTATATTTATTTATTTATATGTTTCTTTTATAATATTATCTCTTCATAAATGTTTAAAGCTTGAACTTCTTTTGACAGTTGCAGCTTACATAGTGTCTTCTCTTTGTTTTCAGTATGTTTCAGCTTATATTTATAATAGCAGTTGAAATTTTTGTATGGATCTTATGTGCAGTCACCTTGCTAAACTCTGTTACTGCTTTTAATCATTTACTGATATATGACGGTTTTATTCAAAACTTTCTAAATTTTCCTAAATCTATTCATTTTTTCCCCTGATCTCATTGCACTGGCTGCACTCATCAGTTCAAGGTTGCCTAGATGTGAGGAGAGAAAAAATTTTTCTCTCATTCTTAACTTTAAAGAGAATGCTTCTAACAGTTTCCTATTCCTATAGAAAGGTGCCTGTATTGAATTCTTAATAGACTTAATTTACTGAGTAAAGGAAATTTACTTCTATTTCCTAATTTAGTAAAAGTCTTATCGCGAATGGGTGCTGAGTGTTATCAAATGTTTTCCTGCATCTCTCAAAATGGTCATATATAGTTTACCTCTTTTGTTCAGTTTTAATCAGTGAATGTGATGAATTATATTCTAAAATGTTCTAATATTAAGCCATCCTTGTATGCTTGGGAAAAATTCAACTTGGGTGCATATAATAATTATATTTGCTAATACTTTTTAGTAGTTTTGATTGTATGCTAACGAATGACATGGTCCAGTAATCCTGCCTTATGCTAATTTTGCATTAGGGTTATACTGGCTTTATAGAATAAATAGGGTTATTTGAGGCATATTCTCTCCTTTTCTGCTATCTAAAAAGAAAATAACATATTCCTCAAAAGTTAGATAGTATTTGCCTAGACTAAGATCATGGCATCCAGTCCCATCTGCCGCTGCTGCTGTTGCTAAGTTCGTGTCTGACTCTGTGCAACCCCACAGACGGCAGCCCACCAGGCTCCCCCGTCCCTGGGATTCTCCAGGCAAGAACACTGGAGTGGGTTGCCATTTCCTTCTCCAATGCGTGAAAGTGAAAGTGAAGTCGCTCAGTCATGTCCAACTCTTAGCAACCCCATGGGCTGCAGCCTACCAGGCTCCTCCATCCATGGGATTTTCCAGGCAAGAAAACTGGAGTGGGTTGCCGTTGCCTTCTCCAGTCCCATCATTTCATGGCAAATAGATGGAGAAACAATGGAAACAGTGACAGACTTTATTTTCTTGGGCTCCAAAATCCCTGCAGATGGTGACTGTAGCTATGAAATTAAAAGACTCTTGCTCCATGGAAGAAAAGCTATGACCAACCTAGACAGCATGTTAAAAAGCAGAGACATTACTTTGCCAACAAACGTCTGACTAATTAAAGCTATGATTTTTCTAGTAGTCATGTATGGATGTGAGAGTTGGACCATAAAGAAAACTGAGCACTGAAGAACTGATGCTTTGTACTGTGGCATTGGAGAAGACTCTTGAGATTCCCTTAGGCTGCAAGGAGATCGAACCAGTCAATCTAAAGGAAATCAGTCCTGAATATTCATTGGAAGGACTGATGCTGAAGCTGAAGTTCCAATACTTTGGCCCCTGACTCCTTGGTAAAGACCCTGATGCTGGGAAAGATTGAAGGCAGGAGGAGATGGGAATGACAAAGGATGAGATGGTTGGATGGCATCACCAACTCAATGGACAGGAGTTTGAGCAAGCTCTGGAGTTGGTGATGGACAGGGAAGCCTGGAGAGCTGCAGTCCATGGCATTGCAAAGAGTCAGACACGACTGAGCAACTGAGCTAAACTGAACTGAGAAAATCATCTGGCCTGATGTTTTCTTTCTGGGTCAGTTTTAATTGCTGTATCAATTAATATAAGACTATTCAACTTATTGGAGAAGGCAATGGCACCCCACTCCAGTACTTTTGCCTGGAAAATCCCATGGATGGAGGAGTCTGGTAGGCTGCAGTCCATGGGATCGCTAAGAGTCGGACATGACTGAGTGACTTCACTTTCACTTTTCACTTTCCTGCATTGGAGAAGGAAATGACAACCCACTCCAGTACTTTTGCCTGGAAGATCCCATGGACGGCAGCCTACCAGACTCCTCCATCCATGGGATCACTGAGTCGGACATGACTGAGCGACTTCACTTTCACTTTTCACTTTCATGCATTGGAGAAGGAAATGGCAACCCACTCCAGTCTTTTTGCCTGGAGAATCCCAGGGACGGGGGAGCCTGATGGGCTGCTGTCTATGGGGTCGCACAGAGTCGGACACAACTGAAGTGACTTAGCAGCAGCAGCATTCAATTTATTATTTTTTAAATGTAGTTCTAATATTTTTCTAAGTACAGTATTCACTTCACCTAAATTTTAAAAGTTACCAGCAAATATTGTTATATATTTTCCTATCTTTTCTAAATTTTTCTTTATCTGTGTTTATGGCCCAAATTTTCTCACACTTTTCATTTATTATTTAATTTTTGCCTTCTCTTGTTCAGTCTTGTCAGTTTGATTTTTTTGTTTTTGTCCCAACTTTTGACTTTATTTATCTTTTATGCTATATCCTTGTATTTTATTTTGTTGATTTCTGCTTTTAATTTTATTATCACCTCCTGCTTTCTATGGTTTTATTTTGTTTGTCTCATTTCTTAAGATAGACACTTCTTAATATTGAGATTTCCTTTTATAGGTATGTAATTAATGGCTTGTATTAGAAAATATGTTACTACATATCACACAAGTATTGACATATTTTGTTTTCCTTATTGAGCTCTAAATATTTAAAATATTAATTATAACTTCTTCTTTAACATGTAAGCTTTTTAGCATCCATATTAAAGTTTTCAAATGAAATGTTGAAACATTTTAAAACTTAGAATAAAATTATTTTGTGATCAAAGGTGATAGTCTGTATAAATTTTTTTGAAATTTAATTTTTCAAGACTTCCATTTTCCTTAAGTGGAAGTGAAAGTCACTCAGTCGTGTTCGATTCTTTGTGACTTCACGGACTATACAGTCCATGGAATTCTCCAGGCCAGAATACTGGAGTGAGTAGCTATTCTCTACTCCAGGGGATCTTCCCAACCCAGGGATTGAACCCAGGTCTCCCGCATTGCAGGGAAGACTTATTTTTTAGGCAACTACAAATTTTACCAAAGTGTTTGATCCCTTTTCAGTGTTTGCCTTTGTGAGGAAAATTTCTGAAGTATTGGATGCCAGAGAATATTTTTATCATGCTTTCATATATGAATGACAGTTTGGCTAGAAATTATATTTTGAATTCTAAATTCCTTTTCTTCAATACTCGATGTTACTTCATTATCTCCTTGCATCTGTGTTATCCAGGGGATCTTCCCAACCCAGGGATTGAACCCAGGTCTCCCGCATTGCAGGGAAGACTTATTTTTTAGGCAACTACAAATTTTACCAAAGTGTTTGATCCCTTTTCAGTGTTTGCCTTTGTGAGGAAAATTTCTGAAGTATTGGATGCCAGAGAATATTTTTATCATGCTTTCATATATGAATGACAGTTTGGCTAGAAATTATATTTTGAATTCTAAATTCCTTTTCTTCAATACTCGATGTTACTTCATTATCTCCTTGCATCTGTGTTACTGCTGGAAAACAAAATCTTGTTCCATCATATATGATCTGTATCTTTCCTTTGGAAGTTTTAGAATTTTCGCTTTGAGCCTCATTATGATATATCCAGATATCATCCCCACCTCTCATCACTCCTCTTCAACTGGAAGTTTTTCATCCTTTTTTTTTTTTCTAATTCTGAGAAATGTACCTTCACTGTTGTTCAGTCACTAAGCCGTGTCCACCTCTTTGCAACCCCATGAACTGCAGCTCGCCAGGCTTCCCTGTCCTTCACTAGCTCTCAGAGTCTGCTCAAACTCACGTCCACTGAGTCAGTGTTGCCATCCAACCATTTCATTCTCTGTCACCCCCTTCTCCTCCTGCCCTCAATCTTTGCCAGTATTAGAATCTTTTCCAATGAGTTGGCTCTTTGCATCAGGTGGCCAAAGCAATGAAGCTTCAGCTTCAGCATCAGTCCTTCCAATGAATATTGAGGGTTGATTTCCTTTAGGATTGACTGGTTTGATCTTCTTGCAGTCCAAAGGACTCTCAAGAGTCTTCTCCAGCACCACAGCATCAAGTCAGACTGGTTTTATAGAGTTATAAAGTCAGCATCAGAAAAGCCTTCAGGGTCACTTAATAACGAAAAGCATCAGTTCTTTGGTATTCAGCCTTCTTACTGGCTTCCCTAGTGGCTCAGTTGGTAAAGGATATGCTTGAGATGCAGGAGACCTGGGTTCGATCCCTGGCTTGGGAAGATCTTCTGGAAAAGGGAATGGAAACCCACTCCATTATTCTTGCCTGGAGAATTCCATGGAGAGAAGAGCTGGGCTGGCTACAGTCCATGGGATCGCAAAGATCAGACACAACTGTGAGACAAACTTTCAGCCTTCCTCATGGTCCAGCTCTCTCATCTGTATATGATTATTGGAAAAAACATAGTTTTGACTATATGGACTTTTGTGGGCAAAGTGATGTCTCTCCTTTTTAAAATGCTGTCTAGGTTTGTCATGGGTATTTGTTTTCAATGATTTGAGTCTCCATTGGGCAAAACATGTTTTTCTAAGTAGGATCAGCAAAATGGGGATAAAGTCTCTGAAAAGAATCTTGAGTGGTATCTATGCTAATAACTTAAGATTCAGATAATCGAGATCTTTTCTTTCCCCACCTTGAAAGCACATTGGCTGTGAGTACCTCTACTATTAAATGGCCATAGTTAAACTTCTTCAATTCATTTTTGCCCTTTTAGTTTCTTGCTTCTAATGTTCTGCTTCTCCTTGGAGGACCTTGTGTGTATAAAATGTATACAAAGAAGGTGCTAAAAGACTCCATGTGGAAATCTGGAGTATTTCCAGTAAGTAATGAGTGTGGATTTAATGAAAAATTTTGCTTGCTCAGAGACTTCCTTGCTTCTTCCTGACATAATCAATAAAGAACTTAAGTTGTGCATTTCATTAAAGGAAAATGATTTTTTAAAGTTCTCTTAAATTTGTGTATGGTGTCATCATCAGTGTGGATTGGTGTACAGTCATTGAACATTGATACAACTCTGGACTGGGAATCAGAAAACACAGAGGATACCTAGTGAAGGGACGTGGGGTGGTTGCTAAGTGACCCCGAAGGCCTTTCTAATGCTGACTTTGTAACTCGCTGAAACCAGTCTGACTTTCAATTCTGGCTTCCCCATTATCTCATCATGTGAGTTTGTGTACAGTCTCTGCTTCTTCTTCCATATAGGGGAATTATTTTGTGAACTTCTATGGTCCCTTCTAGCTCTGATAAATTTTCCCAGTTGAAGAGAAGCTGAGTCTCTTGTAGTTCTCTAATACTATGGTCGAGCAAAATATTTATGATAAGCTATAAGAAAGTCAGAGTAATCACCTCTGCCCCGAGTTGTGCCTTCTGGTCCAGAACTACTTTGACTTCTCCTTTTCTAGGGATGTCAAACATGACCTTATGCAATGATTATACACCTGAGTCTTTAATATTAGCTCTAAAACATTCAATAACATCTGCTGACTTGATGCTAACCATCACACCAATGTTTGCCATTCCAAGGTATAGTAAAGTGGTAAAACATATAAAGTGTTAGTCACTCAGTGGTATATGACTCTTTGCGACCCCATAGACTATAGCTAGCCCGGCTCCTCTGTCCTTGGGGTTCTCCCAGCAAGAATACTGGAGTGGGCTGTCATTTCTTTCTCCAAGATATCAACAAAGGGATCAAACCTGGGTCTCCTTCATTTTAGGTGGATTCCTTACTAGTAAATATTGTAAAAAATTTACCAGTCTATCTTATGGCAGAATTTTTTTAAAAATTAATTTACTTATTTTATTCATGAAATAAATCAGAAATCATATTGAGTGCACTGAGTTTTCCATCAGGAGTTAGTTTTTATAATATAAAACTTTTATAGGAAAATGTTCAATATTATTAAGATTATCATTAATTTGTAGATAACTAGGAGAAATATTATTTAATACTGTCAAGCAAAGTTTTCACATTTTTCTAGGTCAAATTTTTTCTCTCAACATACTTAAGTGTAAGGAAAATTCCTCAGTCCTATGAAATTTCCTGGGGAGTTGAAAACTCTTTATGAAATACAACATGTTAAAAACAACAGCAAAAACCAATGTTTTCCTGTTTAAGAGATAGTTTAATGTGTGCCTTTCAGTAAAATACATAATATTTTTGAAAAAGTTTCATTTTAAATACTGAGATCATCATATGTGTGGATCTCTGAGGAGGGATAGCTATTTATCGATAGAACACTGATAGAAAGGAAAAAGGTATTTCTTCAAGCATTTGAAAGACTCCTTTGGAAGAAGGAAAAGATCAGGGACACTTAACTCATAGACCACAAGATGTTTTTGTAAGTTACAAGGTAAACTTTCTGGTCCAATTGTTTAGGATGTCCAGTTGGGGGTGTAGTGGCAATAAGGGCAATGTTTATGGAGGAAAAAGGGCCATGGCCCAGCTTATACATAATTCACACTTGATGCTGCCTCAGGGAATGTCTGTGATTCATAAACTGCAAAAGACTTAGAAGTTGAGCCTTGCTCTAGAAAGACCTGGGCCAGACAGGGTGCACATAATTGCCCTAAAGTCTTTGGCCTTTTTGTCTCACCTTTTTTGATCTCATGGGTGCTAAGTCACTTCAGCTGTATCCGACTCTTTGGGACTCTATGGACTGTAAACAGTCAGGCTCCTCTGTCCATGAGATTCTTTGGGCAAGAATCCTGGAGTGGATTGCCATTCCCTTCTCCATGGGATCTTCCTGACCCAAGGATCGAACATGGAGCTCTTATGTCTCCTGCATTGGAAGGTCAGTTCTTTACTACTATGGCCACCTGGGAAGCCTCTTTTGATCTCACATGTGTCTATAAACAATGGGTTGCCTTCAGTGCTTCTCAAAGGAAGCATTGTTGGCATTTTGTAAATGTAGCTCTTCCATGTGCTGGACTGTTCTGTGTATTGCAAGATGTTTACTCTCTCCAGCTGTCTGCCCACAAAATGCTGGTAACCCCACCCCAGTTATTATAGCAGCTAAAAATAACTCAGTGCTATTGGAGGGGGTACTTCCCCTAGAGGGCTGGTACTTCCTCTAGTTGATTACCTTTGGCACTTGATGATCTCTGCAGTCTAGTTCATCTCAGAAAAGTGTGATTCTTCTGTATGTGTTATGCATTTTCACTGTGTGGAGGAATACCCCGAGCAGAGGAAAGAACCCATTATATTTTGGCAGGCTTCTGAAGTGCCTTTCAATTTTCATGACTTGTATCCACTATCACTGCCATCTGGAAGATTTCTTTCATCTTGCCAGACATAGGTGATTTCTCCTCTGGGCTACCCTAGACCCAACTTATCCCTCTGTTATAGCTGTTGCCATATTGCTATCATTACCTGAATTAGTTCTCTCCTTTGCCCCCAGACGTGAGCTCTTTGAGAACACAGACTGTGCCTTATTTATTCTCTATCTCCAGTAAACAACCTAACTCAGGCATATCCCAGGCACTCTATAAATGTTGCCAAATGAATACATGGATGAGAGAATAGCTAAATTGAATCCATTGCATTTTCACAAGAATGTTTTCTATCCAAAGGGATTTTCATTATATTTTCAGTTTACTGAACAGAAATGGAGAGGTAAGAGATTAAGACTGGTTGATGATAACAATAACAAAAATAAATAACCTTAAGAGAAAGTCAGAATCATAATTATAAATATAATTTCCTAAGATCTTCTTATGTGCTGGACACTAAGTACTTCATTCACCTTATTTCATTTAATCCTTAAACAGGACTGAGATTAGGGTAAGGCAAGTGAGGGACCTAAGTCTTTGCTTATTTTTCTATTGAGTTGTTTGTATTTTTATACTTTGATTTTTGGAACTTCTTTATTGTGAATAATACTGCTTTGAACATAGGAGTGTAGATATCACTTTTATATAGTGGTTTTGTTTCTTTGCATATATATCCAAAATGTAATTACTGAATATTGTCATAATTCTATTTTCATTTTTTTAGCAACTTCCATCGGAGAAGGCTATGGCACCCCACTCCAGTACTCTTGCCTGGAAAATCCCATGGACAGAGGAGCCTGGTAGGCTGTGGTCCATGGGGTCGCGAAGAGTCGGACACGACTGAAGTGACTTAGCAGCAGCAGCAACTTCCATACTGTCCATTCTGAAGGAGATCAGCCCTGGGATTTCTTTGGAAGGAATGATGCTAAAGCTGAAACTCCAGTACTTTGGCCACCTCATACGAAGAGTTGACTCATTAGAAAAGACTCTGATGCTGGGAGGGATTGGGGGCAGGAGGAGAAGGGGACGACAGAGGATGAGATGGCTGGATGGCATCACGGACTTGATGAACGTTGAGTCTGAGTGAACTCGGGGAGTTGGTGATGGACAGGGAGGCCTGGCGTGCTGCGATTCATGGGGTCCAAAAAGTCGGACACGACTGAACGACTGAACTGAACTGAACTGAACTGATACTGTTTTCCATAGTGGTTGTGCCAGTTTGTAATCCCAGCCACAATACACAAAGATTTGTTTTCTCTGTCAGTTCAGTTCAGTCACTCAGTCGTGTCCTACTCTCTGTGACCCCATAGATTGTAACACATCAGGCTTTCCTGTCTTTCACCAACTCCTGGAGCTTGCTCAAACTTGTCCATAGCTTTTCTTCCAAGGAGCAAGCGTCTTTTAATTTCATAGCTGCAGTCACCATCTGCAGGGATTTTGGAGCCCAAGAAAATTAAGTCTGTCACTATTTCCATTGTTTCCCCATGTATTCACCATGAAGTGATGGGATTGGATACCATGATCTTAGTTTTCTGAATGTTGAGTTTTAAGCCAGCTTTTTCATTCTCCTCTCACTTTGATTAAGAAGCTCTTTAGTTCCTCTTTTATTTCTGCCATAAAGTTGGTATCATCTGCATATCTGAGGTTATTAATATTTCTCCCAGCAATCTTGATTCCAGCTTGTGCTTCATCCAGCCTGCCATTTCACATGATATACTCTGAATACAAGTTAAATAAGCAGGGTGACAATATACAGCATTTTCTCTGTAGTTTTACCAATACTTGTTCTTTTCTGATTAAAGCCATTCTGAACTACTGTGAGGTGATTTCATTGTGGTCTTGATTTGCATTTCCCTGATGATCAGTGATGTTGAGCATTCTTTCATGTACCTGTTGATCATCTGTGGTCTTTGGGAAAATGTCTGTTTAGGTCCTCTGCCCATTTTCAAGTGGGTTATTTGTGGGGGTTTTTTCCTTGGTATTGAGTTGCATGAGTCCCTTATATATCACATATATGATTCGTACATGTTTTCTTAGGCTGCATCTTCATTTCGTTTGTTTCTTTTGCTATGCAGAAGCTCTTTAGTTTGATGTGGTTTTACTTGTTTATTTTTCATTTTGGTATCATAATAAAAAAAATCTTTGCCAAGACTAATGTAAGGAAGTTTCCCTATATTTTCTTTTTGGAGTTTTATGGTTTCAGACATCACATTTAAGTCTTCAATCCTTTGAGCTGATTTTTGTAAATGGAGTGAAATAGGAATCCAATTTCATTCTTTTGTGTGTGGATATCCAGATTTCCCAAAACTGTTTATTAAAAGGGTTATCTTTTTCTCACTGAGTATTCTGGGACCCCTTGTCAAATATTAATTGACTCTGTATGCATAAGTTTATATCTAGGTTCTCAGTTCTGTTCCATTGGTGACTGTGTTTATTTTTGTGCCAATGTATATTATTTTTATTACTACAGCTTTGTAATATAGTTTGAAAACAGGAAGTGTACAGCCTACAGCTTTGTTCTTCTTTGCCATTATTGCCTTGGCTCTTCAAGGTATTTTGTGGCGTTGTTCAAATATTAGGACCGTTTTTTTCTGTTTCTGGGAAAATGTCATCAGACTTCTGACAGAAACTGCATTGAATTTAAACATGGCTTTGGTGATATGGACATTTTTAACAATATTAATTCCCCATATTAGTCAACTAGGGGAATCCAGAGATGCGGCAACTGCAGCAGCTCATGGGTGGGCTTTCTGGTGGACTCTGTGAAGCAGTTAGTTGGGTCTTCATCCCACTGATGTCCTCTGAGAATTCTGGCTACTATTCTCCCAGACACTTTCCTGCCCCCCGCTATGCAGCTCACCTCAGCATTCCGGGTGGGGTTAGAAAGAAGTGGTCACTTTGGTGACATCCCACACAGCTGGGGAAGCTGGATGACCGTCACTCACACTCTTTCTTTCCTCTGTGGGAGAAATCATGAGCCAGGAAAATCTCTTTTGGCACTGAGGTAGGCTACCTTGTGGAGGTGGGGGGCGTTGATTGATTCCGATGAAGGGAAACTTTCTTACCCACTTCAATGTGTCACATCTCAGAATTTTATTTTATTTATTATTTCTCCAGTGATGTGCTGGAACTTCTCCACTGGACTTCTGGACTTCCACAAAAGCACTATGGTCCATAAATGATTGTTAAATGGCTGTTCTTTGGTTGGACGGGGAAGTAGGGGGTAAATAACAGAAAACCTTCCTTTGACACTTTATCCCCAAAATGGGATGACTTCTGAAAAATAAAAGATTTCTGTAAACATAATTTTTATATTTAGTGTAGTCAAATTGATCCATCTTATTTTATAGTTAACATTGTATTATCTTGTTTAAGAAATTTTTGTCTGTGCAAAGGTGAAATGTGTTTTTTCTTATAGTTTCTTCCAAAAATTGTACATTTTTGTTGTTGACATTTGGGTTCAAAAGCAGTTGATATTTTTGTATCTTGTGAAGTAGCAATCCATTTAATTTTTCTGTGTAAAAAATCAAATTTCAGACCCATTTTCCCTCCTTTCCACTCTGATCTTTCCCTCCTTTCCACTCTGATTGTTTCATCATATGTGAGCAATCTATACGTAAGTGGAGCTGTTTCTGTGCTTTCAGTTTATCTCCTTTATGACCTTATTTTCTATATAAAATTTAGAGTCACAATGATGAAATACTAGTAGCTGATGCAAAAGGGGCATTTACAACTATTAAGAATCAATCAAGCATTGTAGTGGGGAACTTACTTACATTTTATGGTTTAATCTTAGCAACGTTCTCTGATTTATACATCATTATCCAAACATCACATATGAGGAAACTAAAGTTCAGGAAGATGGTGTGATTTACTTATTCTGAATCAGTTTGGAAGTGGTGGAGGCCAGAATATGAAGCCAAATTCTGTGTTCTTTCTCTTATACTATATTGTTTCCCTAAATCACCCAAATTAAATTAATTCACAACTTTAAGACTTGGAGTGGGAGTAAGATCAATGTAAGAATAATTATATAATTTAACGTAGGCTTTTCTTCTGGATGGAAGACAGATTTTGGAACACAGAGTGAACATGAAATATGTAAGCATTGTTTCTGGCATTCAGATAATGGGCTTTGGGCCACAGACTCATTCTGCCATGTACCAACTGGTGGGGGTGGGGGGCGGTGGGATGGGGGTTGGGTCACA
>SJXQ01001555.1:70548-131428 GCA_006408695.1 Aepyceros melampus | reverse complement strand
GGGGGTTGGGTCACATACCACTAAGTCTTACTCTTATTGATCAAGAGAGGGAGTAAGGAGGGGCCTGTGGCAACATGCTGGAATAAAAGAACAGAATCCAGAAAGATTGCAGTCTTATTCTGGTTCTTCTGTTTTACTTGTTGAATATACTTGCAAGGGGCTTCCCAGCTAGCACAGTGGTAAAGAATCTACCTGCCAATGCAGGAGACAGGGGTTTGATCCCTGGGTAGGGAAGATCCCCTGGAGGAGGAAATGGCAACTCATTTTGGTATTCTTGACTGGAAAATCCCATGGACAGAGGAGCCTGACCGGCTACAGTCCATGGGATTACAAAGAGTCAGACATGCTGAGCACAGCATACTTGCAAACTTTCTTTCCTTCTCTGAGCTTTAAGTGCTATAACTGCAAACTCGGGAAAATAAATCCCACCTCGTATGACTATCATCAGAACTAGAAATATCTACTAAATATCTAGCATAGTGATCAGCACACATCAGGCAATTCCTCGGTAACAGCTATTTTCTTCCCTTTGCCTGCTCCTAACCTACTTTTCACCTCTACTAATTTCCTCAAAATACTCTTCCCTGTGGGGACATTTGTTTTGTCACGAATAAAGTTCAGCTCTCCTGGGGACCCAGACCAATGAGAAAAGGCCTTACCACTCTGACCACACAAAGAAATCAAATCTTTGTCATTACTCGCAGGACAGGGAGAACACTGTTTCTCAGTTTCTGAGTACGGCCTTTAGCTATATCATGTTGACTTTCTCTCCTCCAATCTTGCCTATTTCAGAAGAAGGTTAAGTTATAAAATGTCAGAAGGGAAGGAGTTATCTAGGAGTCCACTAACAGCCCACTTATTGTGCTGAGCCGAAGACCCATAAGAGCAAGGGTGTCACCCAGGGCCACGTGGTGACCCACAGCAGACCTCTCACCTACCAGCTGCCACTGCTGCTATAAGCCATCTTGCAACACCCTACTGAAAATTTGGCAACCACCTTTTGTTAAGAATCAGCTACTCCCACTCATTTATAATCTGGATCCTACTTTGTCTTATAGTTTCAAGCCAAACTGTTACTAAAAGATTCAACAGACTTAGAACATTAATTGCATACTCGAAATAATAGTCAACATATACAAAGCCCTTTTCAGAAACAATGGCTGGCTAGATCCATGTCCTGACAAAGCAGATCTCTCTGCTCCATCTAAATTACCTGGTAACAATTTATTATTAGCCATAGTATGCGATGGGGTTTGTAGCTGTTTGCACTCCCTATTCCCAGGCAGGGGATTCCATCTCTGTGTCTTTCACATTAGCACAACATCAGGGATTGGGTAATGGAGATGGGAACCACTCATTTATACTACATGTGAATGGCATCTTTAGGAGTTGGACAGTGCACTACTCACCCCACCGCACATGGTAGTCATGCTTGTCCTGGACTTCCACATTTACCCTGAAAGCCAGTAGTTCTTGGCTGCTCCTGCAAGTTTCTGGTTCTGGAACTCAATCAGATTACAGTTCAGCTCTCTAGTGATGTGTCTCCACCATTTATGGCTCATGGAGTTGACTGCTTTTTTATATATTTAAAATCATTGATCTACTGTGATAAGTGTCTAGAGTGCAAGAATGGGATGAGGTGGCTTATTTGGGAAGTCAAAGCCCCATCTTGACTGGAAGCCAGCATTAATTTTAATAGTAAATATTTTGAAACAGCCTAAATAATCAACATAGTTAACATGCTAAATTACATTACTTTCATAGTATGGATTTTATGCAGCCTTTCAAAGTTACATTTTTGAGATAAGTTTAATAGCTTTTGAGAATTCTAACATTATAATGTTAACTGAAAAAATAAGATTTTTACACTATATATATACTTAATACAAATAAGTAAAACAGGCATATAAAAAGACTGAAGGAACTAAGGTAAAACAATAACTACTATTCTCTGGATGGTGTTGCTATGAGTTGTTAAATTGCTAAACAGATACTTTTATAAGCTTTAAGGTTTTTAAATAATGGATATGCATAATGCTAATTAGCAGAAATCCATGACTAGTATAATAAACGTTCACTCATTGAATTGGGCTTAGCTTGAGGAGGCAGGTTGAGAGCACACTTCTATGTGTCTCTCTTTTCTGTACTCCAAATCTAGGGACTCTCAGATTCAGAGATGCTGCCAGTTGGATGGGATGGCCCTCAGGCCCCCAGGACCTTCATTCTCATGGTGACGGCCCACACTGGCCCTCCTCTTTGTTAACACTCTCTGTGCATTTATATGCTGTGTGACCAGCAGCTGATCTGCCCTGTTAAGAAAGCCCAGGGTTGATTTCCTTCATTGGAAGTAAACCTGTCATTCATTTCAAATATTCATTGGAAAGATTGATCTGAAGCTGAGGCTCTAATACTCTGGCCACCAGATGAGAAGAGTGAACTCATTGGAAAAGACCCTGATAATGAGAATGACTGAGGGCAGGAGGAGAAGGAGACGATAGAGGATGAGATGGTTGGATGGCATCACCAACTCAGTGGACATGAGTTTGAGCAAACTTTGGGAGATGGTGAAGGACAGGGAAGCCTGGAGGGCTGCAGTTTACGGGGTTGCAAAGAGTCAGACACAACTGAGCAACAGAGCAACAACCACAAAAGGAAGCCCGATATCGTCTCAACCATTACATGACAGCTTATAAGTGGTTCAAACTATCATATACTAAACATCTAGGAGCTACTGCATACAGCAGGTGTCTCATACATTTTCTCTAAAATCTTAACCTGCTCAGTTACGGTTCTGCCTCTTCCCAGGATGAAGATAGCATGGAAAAGTGAAAAGAAGTAGCTTGATAAGGTCATAGGACTCTGTGTAGTTTTGTTTTTTATTTTAAAATTTCTCTTTTTGTTATTAAAATGTTTGGAGCATGAGATAAGATTAAGCATGAGTTCTTTGATTATTTTGGTTCCCCCATAGTTTAGTCTGTGGTCAAGAGTTCCTAAGAACCCAGGCTCAAATACTGGTCTCCTCAGCTCAGGGTAGCCTTAGCAAGTCACTTTGCCTCTCCAAGTCTCACATCCTTAGTTGCAAAAGAGCAATAACCATCCTGGCTTTGAAGGGTCACCATGAGTTTCTGTCACCTAGGTAACCCCTTTTCCATAACAGTTAATCAATGAGAACATTCTTTCCTTCCATCTCCCATTATAAGTCCAGGTGCGTTTACAGAGTAAGTCCACATTGAGTTCCCTCAACAGAGTCTTTGCTACCGTTGAAGGGCTTCCAGCCAGAATTCCAGACTGGCTTTATCTAGATGAGCAGACACTCTTCTTATTAACGTTGCCTCCTTTGAGGATGTACACTGCAGAGAATTCAAGAGCTAGGGTTGTGTGTTCCTCTGTCCTGAGGTACTTTCCTCAGGACATGCAGTCACCTTTTTTATTTCTCAGACACCTCTACCACTTCCTTTCATCTCAGGGCCCAGTAGAAGAGAGTTTGATTGGACCTGTCAGCATCTCTAAGGAGGCCACTTGAGAGTCATTTGAAGAATTCCCACACCCAGGAGCATCCCAGAGCAACTGGGAAGATCCAGGCAGCCTTGGAACTCGTAGCCATGTCTTTCCCCCAGATTTCTGGCTTTTTAATGAAAAAGGGCCTGGTCTTTGTGGAATTGTCAAAGGCTTTTTTCTTATATGGGTTAGGGGTCTTGCAACTAATCAAAGTAATAGAAAATCCCACACAGACTAATTGGATAGGAGGTTCTTTTTCTGCACAGAGCATTGTCATCATTAGTTATAATACTGATAAATACAGAATACGTGGAAAATAATATCAAATATCATGGCACTAGTGGTAAAGGACTCAAATGCCAGTGCAAGAGACATAAAAGATGTGGGTTTGATACATGAGTCCGAAAGATCCTCCTCTGAAAGAGGAGAGCATAGCAACCTACTCCAGTATTCTTGCCTGGAGAATCCCATGAAAAGAGGAGCCTGGAAGGCTATACAGTCCATAGGCTAAGTGTCAGACATGACTGAAGAGACTTAGCATGCACGTGTCAAATTCTTAATATGTTCCAAGGACTCTGCTAGATGCATTACCTACCTGATATGGACCTTCTACGAGATACATATCACTACTCTGCAAGGTAAAAATTACATGCCCCATTTATAGATGGGGAAGCTGGTTCACAGAGATTAAATGACTCCAAAAGTCAACTTGACAGAGGAGCCCAGATTAAAATTGAGGTCTTTTTTTTTTTAATTTCAAATTCCATGTTCCTAAAAAATGAATCTAACTGCCTCTCTGTAAACAGAAAGATAGTTTGAAGGAGGAGAAATATAGGCAGTCTCTAATACTAAGAGCCAAGATATGGGGAGAAAAAAAGTTTCTCTGGGCTGATGTTGAGTTAAAAGGTTCTTGCTGGTATGAGCCACAGTTAAACCGTACCAATTAGAGTCAAGTGTAATGAAAAATAAATACAGCTGAGCTGTTAGACTGGCTGCTATGGTCCAGCATCTGTCAGCACTTCTATTATATACTGAGTTTTTTCAAGGAATTATAAGAGCTGTAAAAATGTGTGCTATGGTGGAACTTGGCAGAAAAAAAAAAGTTTCCATTTAAAGAGCTTTTCAAATATATTTTCTAAAGTTTTAAAAAATTAGGTTTGACACTTTAGTCATGAAGTTAGCAACCATTTAAATACCCAATACATTTTAGTCAACTGCTGGGATGAAAAAGTACTCCGTGGGGTACATGCCTCCGTGGGGCTTTCCTCTGCCTCCACTGGGGGCTTCTGCCTTGGTACTTTCACCCCTGGTGTTCTCATTGATCTCTGCAGTAGCTGGAAACGTATACCAGGAGCAACCCCAGTGTTCCAGAAGACAGAAGATGAGGCTGTGTGTGCATGCGTGCTAAGTTGCTTCAGTAGTGTCTGATCCTTTGCAACTCCCTAACAGTAGCCTGCCAGGCTCTTCTGTCCATGGAATTTTCCAGGCGAGAATACTGAAGCCAGTTGCCATTTCTTTCTCCAGGGGATCTTCCTGACCCAGGGATTGAACCCATGTCTCTTACATCTCCTGTGTTGGCAGGCAGGTTTTTTACCACTAGCATCACCTGGGAAGGTTGAGGAGGACGTGAGGACCCAGTAAAGACCTTGGTTGCTAATGCTGGAGAGTGGTTTTATCTGATGCACTGAAATGTTCATCAGAAACACTATCTAGACCAGAACTCAGCTTCACTGAAGTGATCCCAGACTCGAGGCTGACAAGCATCTTGGTGAGGGTTTGACAAAGAGGCTGGAGTTAAGGATGTGGCTTAAGAAAATACAGGTGCTTATACAGTCTGGTTGCAGAAAAAGGAGAGTCAAAAGGTCTTGTTCTGATTTTAATTACTTAGAAGCACTCTAGACTTGAAGATAGAAGACTGTGGGCCCTTAGTATAAATATTTGTGTTCCCAGAAATTTTTTGTTGAAATTCTACCAAGAAAAGTGATATTAGTAGGTGGGACCTGGGAAGGTGATTAGGTTATGAGGGTGGAGTCCTTATGAATGGGATTAATGCCCTTCTAAGAGACCCCACAGAGCTCCCTAGCACCTTCCACTCTGTTAGGATGTGACCAAAAGTCTGAAACCCAGAAGAGGACCCTCAGCTGACCCTCTGATCTCAGACTTCTGACCTCCAGGCTATGAGAATTAAATTCCTGCTGTTAATGAGCCACTCAGTCTGTGGTGTCTGGTTAGAGCAACTGGAAGGACTGTGACACATAGGGTGGCCTCTTGCCCTGTCATCACCCTATTTTATGACAAGGTGCATGCTGCCTAGTCACTCTGAACCTTAGTCAATCTAATTCTCAGTAGAAGTTATCATCTTTCTATAAATCTCAGCTGTATGGGATGAAAGGAGAATGCATGTAGAATTACTCTGTAAACGTTAAAGAGCCATGCAGATGTAATGAATGATAATCATAATGAAGCATTTGTTATCTTTCCCTAAGTTACTTTCCCAATAGGCAGACATTTTGAAGAAAAGAAACAAGGATAAGACCTGTTTTCTGCAACTAAAACCCTAAACAACAGTTGGGCCAAAGGATATATTGACAGATGTCACAGTGAAGGCAGATGGGGTTAAAGCCAGGATACAGTGGGCTGAAAACTAGCAGCCTACCCATAGTTTTACCAGGAAAGTTCTAGGGAAAGAGTTCCTGTTAAATGCCACCCAAGAGCCTCAATTATCCACCATTTAATGGTCTTGGTGTCTCTTGTAAGTTCACAACTCGTACCATAGTCTGGCCTCAGATCATGCTTCTGCATAAATCAGATGGGGAGAGACCCACGGAAGTACAGGATACAGGTCAAGTACAGGGTCTTCCTGTGGAGCTTACTAAAATGCAGAGACTCAGTCCTTCCCACCCTCTAGGCAATGACCCTGGAATCTGACTTTCCAAGAAACTCTTCAGAGTGTTCTGTTAGAAGTGGGCTACACTTTGAGATCACTGAATTTAGACTTCTCTGAAATAGCCACATGAACCCAAATATCAGAGCTAGATCTCTAATATAATGTCCTCAGTTTCAGTTCAGTTCAGTTGCTCGTTAGTGTCCAACTCTTTGAGGCCCCATGAACTGCAGCACACCAGGCCTCCCTGTCCATCACCAACTCCTGGAGTCTAACCAAACTCATGTCCATTGAATCGGTGATGCCATCCAACCATCTCATCCTCTGTCATTCCCTTCTCCTCCCGTCTTCAATCTTTCCCAGCATCAGGGTCTTTTCAAATGAGTCAGTTCACATCAGGTGGCCAAAGTATTGGAGTTTCAGCTTCAACATCAGTCCTTCCAATGAACACCCAGGACTGATCTCCTTTAGGATGGACTGGTTGCATCTCCTTGCAGTCCAAGGGACTCTCAAGAGTCTTCTCCAACACCACAGTCCAAAAGCATCAGTTCTTCAGCACTCAACTTTCTTTAGACTATAAAGAGTTGGACTCAACTTTCACGTCCATAGATGACCACTGGAAAAACCATAGCCTTGACTAGACGGACCTTTGTTGGCAAAGTGATGTCTCTGCTTTTCCATATGCTGTCTAGGTTTACTGTCCTCAGTTTACTGCTGAGAAAAATCTATCAACAGGAGCAGTCAGTGTTCATTGGGCACACAATCTGCATCAGTGCTGTTTTCGGTGACCTCATTTAGTGTTCATGGTATGTTGGAATCCACCCACTTAGGGCATTTAGATGTATCCTGACTTGGGATCAATGCACTAACCTGCCTCTCTGCTCTAGCACCTGCTGGCTGACGTAATAAAAAGTAAAAGCAAGGAGACTGGAGCCACCGCACTTTCTGTGGGGTTGTTAAGAATCACCTGGCAACCATTTAACTTTGGGGATGACTTCCTCTCCCACTCTTCAGGGAGTACTTTAATGACTATCTCTGTCTTCAAGCTCCTTATACTATTCCAGCCTTTCACTCTCAAAAAAAAAAAAAAAAATCCAGCTGTATTTCTCTTCTTCATTCATTTCTCCTTTAAGAAAATAGTCAGCACAAGTCACAACCTTCCCATCTGCCAGTCATGGATTTGTCTACATCCATCCCCTCTTCCAAATCCTCTTCTCTTGTCTCTGAGAATGGGCCCCCTGTTCTACTACGTAAGGACATCCCCCTCTCAGCCTTTGACTTGTGTCTTCCCACCATGTTGGTTTGTTAATTTCCCATTACTCCCATCTGTGTCTTCAATCATCTTTACATCTCTACTTTCTCAGATTCTCAACATGCTCAAGCCTCTTCCATACTAAAACATAATCTCTCTTGATGCTCTTTTCCCCCTCTATTCACCATGCAGCCTTGCTTCTTCAGCTCCCAAACAAATTTCTTGAAAGATCAGTCTGTTCTCTCTCCATTACTGCCTCCTGTCACCCTGATCATTTAACTTATATGCAGAATACATCATGAGAAACACTGGGCTGGATGAAGCACAAGCTGGAATCAAGATTGCTGGGAGAAATATCAATAACCTCAGATATGCAGATGACACCACCATTATGACAGAAAGTGAAGAGGAACTAAAAAGCCTCTTGATGAAAGTGAAAGAGGAGAGTGAAAACATGGCCTTAAATCTCAACATTCAGAAAACTAAGATCATGACATCTGGTCCCATCATTTCATGGGAAATAGATGGGGAAACAGTAGAAACAGTGACTGACTTTATTTTTGGGGGGTCCAAATTGCTGCAGATGGTGACTACAGCCACAAAATTAGAAGATGCTTGTTCCTTGGAAGGAAAGTTATGACCAACCTAGACGGCATATTATAAGGCAGAGACATTACTTTGCCAACAAAGGTCCATCTAGTCAAGGCTATGGTTTTTCCAGTGGTCATGTATGGATGTGAGAGTGGGACTATAAAGAAAGCTGAGTGCCGAAGAATTGATGCTTTTGAACTGTGGTGTTGGAGAAGACCTTTGAGAGTCCCTTGGACTGCAAGCAGATCCAACTAGTACTTCCTAAAGGAAATCAGTCCTGAATATTCATTGGAAGGATGATGTTGAAGCTGAAACTCCAATACTTTGGCCACCTGATGTGAAGAGCTGACTTATTTGAAAAGACCCTGATGCTGAGAAAGATTGGGGGCAGGAGGAGAAGGGAATGACAAAGGATGAGATGGTTGGATGGCATCACTGACTCAATGGACATGGGTTTGGGTAGACTCCGGCAGTTGGTGATGGACAGGGAGGCTTTGCGTGCTGTGGTTCATGGGGTCACAAAGAGTCAGACACGACTGAGCGATTGAACTGAACTGAACTGAACTGAACTGAATAACTACTCAACCCATCTGAATCTCACTTCTAGTCACTTTCCTTCAGTAAACTTCATTTTACTAAGGTTAGCAGTGATTTAAATCACTGGGAAAGATTTGGATTTGGCCAAATCCAGTGAACATTTTCCTTCATTTGTAAGAAGAATATATTTCATAATGTCTTTTTAAGAATTAATGTATAACTATATAGGAACTATTGCTTGATACACAGCCTGGCACAGAATAAGCATTTAATTAGTGATTCCCTTTCTCCTCCTTCTCATTATTATTGTTGTTCAGTTCAGTTCAGTTGCTCAGTCATGTCGGACTCTTTGTGACCCCATGAACCGCAGCACACCAGGCCTCCCTGTCCATGACCACCTCTTGGAGTTCACCCAAACCCATACCCCTTGAGTCAGTGATGTCATCCAACCAGCTCATCCTCTGTTGTCCCCTTCTCCTCCAACTTTCAATCTTTCTCAGCATCAAGGTCTTTTCCAGTGAGTCAGTTCTTCGCATCAAGTGGCCAGAGTGTTGGAGTTTCAGCTTCAGGATCAATCCTTCCAATGAATGTTCAGGACTGATTTCCTTTAGGATGACTGATTGAATTTCCTTGCTGTCCAAGGGACTCTCAAGAGTCTTTGCCAACACCACAGTTCAAAAGCATCAATTCCTCGGTGCTCAGCTTAAACTCATAAATTACATGATGTCATATTGTCTTACCCATCATCCTCTGACTTCTCTTCCCCCCTCCCCCTACACAGGCTTTCTTTCTTCTCTTTCTCCAAAGATCAAAGTTTTCTAGGAGTAGAACTTTGTCTTCTTTCTCATCTCCCTCTTCCTGCCCCCCCCCCCCGACCCCCTGGTGACTTCCTACATCCTCATCCTCTTAGTTGCCATCTACATGCTCAATAAATCTCGTGTTTTTCTTGCAATGAGACCTACTCTGAACCAGACATGTGGACAGGGCATGTCAGAGGTGCTCACAACCTGGCTGACCTCACTAAAGCTGCAGCCAGCTCCTCACTTTGTAGAAAAGCCTGGGGTACAGAAGCCCTGACTCCAACAGGATAGCAAGTGTGTGTGTGTATCTGTGTGTGTGTGTCTGTGTGTTTGTGTCTATGTGTGCCTATGTGTGTGTGTGTGTGTGTGTGTGTGAGGGGAAGCTCTGGGCTCCGCTGCCTTCTGTTAGAGATGGAGCACACTTGGCAAAAAGGGACCTTGATCATGACTGCAAGATGGCACATAGCCACCTAGAGAAAAAGGAAAGACTCGAGGAGAGGGTGCTGAGGGGCAGTATGAGCCAGCATCAGGCAGAGATGATTAAGAGAACTTTCCAGTGACATGGAGAGCCTTGGACCCTATCTGTCAGACATCATCACAGAGACCAAATGGAATTTCAAAGCCTAAGAGATGAAGTGAAAGTTTGTTTCCAAGTTCAATTCACAATGCAAATATCTTCTATGCTTAGCTTTCATCTTTCCATAAATGTGGGCAGGATGTTGGCACAGAAAGATGCCACCTCCCCAAATCTGACATAGCACAAACATGTAAATGCTCAGATTCTGGATTTAGACAGATCTAGGTTCAGACTTTGGCTCCCTTTGCTCACTGAATGCCTGTTAAATTGTTTAGCTTTTCTGAGCCTCCATCATCTGTAACACAAAGAAAACACTTGCCTCAAAGAATTTACTGCTCATTAATTCAACATTTATTGAGAGCCTAGGACATGCACAGGTGACTCAGATGTGTCCTTGCTCTCATAGTCTTCAGAGAACAGAAGAGGAGTAAGCACAGGCAAGACAGAGGAGCCGGGTTGGCTCTAATGAATATTGGAGAGAAAGAGGGCAAGGATTGTGCCCAGGCTACTGGCTTTGGAAACCAGGAAGATGATGGGATCATTCAGGGAGAGAAACAGGCTTAGTGTAGGGACTATGTCAACTCAGTTCTGACCATAAGATGTGAAGAGTCTGTGGAGTATCTAGGTAGAGATGCTGAGTGTGCAAGAACAATACACCCAAATTCCAAGGAGAAACTCTGCAGTTAGAAACAAATCCTTGCAGTCCTTACCACAAAGATGATCAGTGATGCCCCAGAATGGATACTAAAGCTCAGAAAGAGCGTATTCAAAAAGGTTATGTGAACTCCCCAAAACACTGCCACCTGAACAAGCGCAAACAGAGGAGGAATCATAAAACGGTCATCACACAGGTGAGAGATGGGGAACTAGAGACTGTGGGAATATAGGGACAGAAGCAAGAAGGTCAGGAGCTTTGAACACATTCGAGAAAGGGAAGATGATGAAACACATCCAGTGGACACAACGAAATATTCCTGGTGACTCCAGCAAGAGCCAGTTCAAAGAAGTAATAAAGCTGAAAGGCCTTGCCTTTGCCAAGAGAGTGTAACATCTTCTCATAGGGCCCGAGGGCGACTAGAGAGGTTGGTAAGTGAGTAGATAACCTGACAAGACGTTGTAGTATTTTCTTTCTGGTGGTTTCTAACTTGTATGTGGCACTATGAGTGACCTATGCAAATAGCTGGGACAAGTTTGTGTGGTGGTGGGTCTGGGATAGTGAGGGGCATTTAACACAGACTCCGGAGAGGGGCATCATTCAGGCACTGGAAGTGTACAAGGACTTCTGCTAGCCTCGCAAACTACCAGAAGGAGGCTACAGTTGGCAGTGAGGGCAACCTGCATTTTCTGTACTCTGGCAGTGCCTCCTGGCTATGGGTGCCAAGACTATGGCTGGCAAGCTGGAGTCAGGATTTTGATGTTTCCAGGAGAATCTGAAGAAAGAACAATTGACTTGGGAAAAGATGATGGATAAGGGGAAACTAAAGGGGTTAAGAAATAGGAGGTCTCAGTGAAGCCAGATAAGTGAACTGATGAAGTAGGGAGAGGAACCGAGAAAAAGCTGAAAGGATTTAGAAGACAGTGCTCAGAGACAGGCCATCTGCATTCACAGTTTCAGAGCTGGCACAGTTCCAGGTAACAGTGGGTTTCCAGGTGACATCAAGAGAATGGATGGCTGAACTGGGGTAGGAGGGAAGGTGACAGAAAGTGGGCTGATCAAGGAACCGAAAGGTCGTGTGTAGCTGAGGTCATTCAGGATGAGAGCTGCACTTGGGGTGGAGAGAAACCCTGAGATTTGAAAATCAAGATCTACGGGGGAAGGAGATTGTTCAGGAAGCTGAACAGCTGGTTCGGGAAAGTCACTCTTTATCATCTAGGTATGAGATGATCCTGTGTGTATTTGATGGGGGCTATGCCTCAGCCCTTCGGTACCTTAGCTGTGTGCCAATCCTCACATTTCTTGCGGTGCTGGATGAACCAGATTCTTTCCACAGCCCCTGATTGTGCTGGTGCTGGAGAAGGGAATAGCTGCCCACTCCAGTATTCTGGCCTGGAGAATTCCACGGACTATATAATCCACGGGGTTGCAAAGAATCAGACACAACTGTGTGACTTTCACTTTCACTTGGGCTGATCACATCACCCACTATCCAGGCACCGCCCATGAAGCCTTCAGTGCGTCCACCTAGGGAGCCCTCGGTAAAGTCTTGTGTGGTTGGGAACCATCGCCTCCTGTTTGACCAGGGCGGAGGGACAGGATGGCTCTCCAAAGGCTACTACTTGGCCTTCAAGGGAGGTTTGGTTTAGACACAGAATGAGCCTGGCCGTTGAAAACATGTTGGGGACTTGTTCTTGGAGACACTGCGGCAGCAGAAAATGAGATGGAGCATTTCAAGGCCTTCAAAAGGAGTTCTACTGCCTGGCCCCACCCTGGAAGTCCATCCCCAGGTATGGCTTCTCTGTACACAGACCCCGACCTGGGCCTGGTTGGTGGGTGGATTCTGACAGAGGCCTCAGTCGCTCACAGATGGGGCTTAAAGTTCAAGTGATAACTGGATGGTGACTGTTTGTCTCTGGACAACACTCGGCACAAAAAAGGTGGCACTTTTTTCTACAAGGCAGCAAATGTGGACAAATATTAGCTCTTGGAAATAAAGGGGGGAAGTTATTCATTCACTCAGCAACATTTTCCAAGCCATCAATCTTCCGGGGATTTCTATGGCTTTAATCATCAAGGTTGTTTATTTGGAGCAATTTCTGAGAGAATAAAAGTACCTTTGGCCTTTATCTGCTGTCATCAAAGCATCCATTAGGGGCTGGAGCGCTGTGGGGAGGCTCAAGGGATTATTCAGAGAGGTTTTCTGCAAGCACAGGAATTCTGCTTTTTCACCTCCCCAGTGTGGCAGTCGAGTCGAAACTGTAATCTGAAAGGTTGGGTTTATCATAAGGTTTAGACCATTTGAACAGGATTTTTTTCAAGGCAGACCTACAGATAAAAGCGCTATAAGAGACTGGGAACAAAGGCCTGTCTGCCTGAAGAAACAGTGTGGTTTCTGACAGTCCCAGGCCTCGGTGTGCTGCCCAGCACGGGGCAGAGGCACCCAGCACCTGTGAAATTTCAGGATGCCACCTTCTGGGCAGGATCCCTGGAGAAGCAGGGTAGGGCTGACTATTGCCCACCCTGCGGGAAGTTGACTGCTTGCTCCGCTGGTAGAGTCGGAAGTGTGTGAAAGCGAGCTGAGGGTGTGTGAACCTGTGCCTAAGTGTGCACACACCCACACATACCACCTGTACACACATGCACATGCACACACGCACACACCATACATGCACACAGTACACATGCGTATGCATACACATGTACTCTATAATGTGCGTACATCCCCCACAGGCCTGCATACCTCACACAGGCGCACACCACTTGTACGTGCGTGCACACACCCTCACACACCCTTGCTACTTCAAGCCCTAACAACACAGTCTCTGGGGTCTCCAGCCCCTCCAGCTAAAACTTGGTCGGGCGTTCCCCCCTCACCCCCTCCGCTCTACCTCACTGCTGGCCCTTCCTCTGTCTTCCAGGGCAGATCTCACTTTTCAGATCTCTCAGCCCAGCCCCATCTTAGACATGGACCCCTCCAGATGACTCCAGGGACCCCTTTCTGGAGCTCTCCCGGGCCCTGCTTCCTCGATGGCTCGCCCTGGGGGACTGGGAACCTCTGCGGACTGGGGAACACAGGGCAGCCCCCCACTGCTCACCCTGGGTGGGGGAGGACAGCTCTCTGCAACTTCCTCTGAGCTGCTCTCAGCATTTTGCTGTGTCAGCTGCGGCTCATGGAAAAGCCAGGTCAGCAGTCATCTGTACAGGAGCACACGCGCACATGCACACACACACCACAGAGAGGCACACACCTGCATACACACACAAACCACACACATGCACCCACACATCATACCAGATGCGTACAAGATATACACAGCACACCAGACACTCAACATAGATACACACACAACATAGATACACACACACAACATAGAGCTACACACAACGTACACACAGACCACAGAAACATCTATATTCATACGTATCTCAGAAACATCCATCCATCCATTCATCTATACACACACACCCATAGACATTTACACACACACAAACCCATGCCAGGCTTCCCTGGTGGCTCAGTGGTAAAGAATCTGCCTGCAATGCAGGAGACCCGGGTTCGATTCCTGGGTTGGGAAGGTCCCCTGGAGGAAGGCATGGCAAACCCCCTCCAGTATTCTTGTCTGGAGAATTCAAGGACAGAGTCTCAGTTCACGGTCACAAAGAGTTGGACACAACTGAAGCAACTAAGCAGCAGCAGCAGCGAACCTATGCCATGAGGACATCTACACACACACATACCACACACTCACACCACAGGGGTGTCTATGCACACATACACAGTACTGGTGCACAACAAAGATACTTGCACATATGAGACATCACACACCAAGCACAATACAGTGGCGTGCACACGCACAACGCGCCTGCGCTGTCTCCCAGAGAGGAAACTCCCCAGCCCCTGATTATACACACAGATGTGGACACACATGACCATTCACACACTCCCCCGGGGCCCCCACGAATAGACACATCACAGGCACTTCCTGGCGCACACCCAGAAATGTAAACCCACATGGAGCCCCCAAGCCAGCTTGTGTCAGAAGTATTTCTGGAATGGCTCAGACCTGGAAGAGAGAAGGGCAGGTCTGTACCTGCTGGGCTCAACAGGAGAGGCAGAGGGTGTCAGAGTGGGATCTCTCAGACCCTGAAGATCACAGGACAGCAGGTGGCAGCCCCAGATTGGAAAGTGAACTTCCCTCCTATGGATGGGCAGAGGTGCTGAGGCTGAAGATGGAAAAAGGTCATGCGCCCTGCAGGGTGGGTCTTAGCTCAGGCCCCCTTCTGCCTATCTCTGTGGTCATGAGCAAGAATCTCCCAGTTGCAAACCTCAGGGTCCCTATCTGTAAAATGGAGCTAATGTGAAAAGCAAACAGAGGACAGGGAGGTAAGGGTACTTGAGAGTATCAAAGCTGTGATGTCGCTATCTTTGTTATTTTCGTGGTGGCTTCTTGTCTGAGCTGGACTGAGCAAGTCCAGGGCTCTTGCCTCCTCTTTCTTTCTGCAGGGATGTGATTTTTTTCAGCAGTGTTTTCAGGATAATCTATTTTCATTTTCTGGATTCACTGGGGTGCCTGAGTAAGGGGTAAGAGGAAACAAGGGAGATGTGGCTGGGTAGGAGGTTTCGGGGGCCAGACTCTGAATGCACAGGGGGTGCTTTTGGGTGCTGGAGGCTGGTGAGGTGCCTGCCCCGTCATGGAGTCAGCTCTTTCCATGGCACCCGTGTATGCAATAAAAGTTTGCTAAATTGGTAAGGACTGATGCTCAAGCTGAAACTCCAATACTTTGGCCACCTGATGCAAAGAGCTGACTCGTTTGAAAAGACCTTGATACTGGAAAAGATTGAAGGCAGGAGGATAAGGGGTCGACAGAGGATCAGATGTTGGATGGCATCACCGACTTGATGGACATGAGTTTGAGCAAGCTCTGGGAGTTGATGATGGACAGGGAGGCCTGGCGTGCTGCAGTCCATGAGGTCGCAAAGAGTCAGGACACCACTGAGCGAACTATACTGAAATTGGTAAGCTGAAATGTATTTCCTGTTTCGCTCCTGGCTGGAAACTCTGTGGGCAAAGGAAATGCCACAAGGAAGCTGAGTTAATGCTATATGTCACAAGAGAGATATGCTAGAAGAGGGCTATGGAGTTCTAGGGGAAGGAAGTCACATCTGTTAAAAAGTCTTGTGAAAGAAGCCCTACTCTTGGGCTGGGTCATGCAGGATGAATGGGACAGTTTGCTTGCTGTCTTCCACTCCATGAAGTGGTACTTGTTCCATTTTGGATCCTTTAGAACTTGTCACTGCTATGCATAGAGTCTCTGCAGGCAGCTCATGGGCCTGCATAGACCCTCTCCATTTCCCCTCGGCAAGGAGACGGGCTCACAGTGGGGCTGCTGGCTGCTTCTGCTTAGGGCCATTTTATTCCTAAGCAGAATAAACAGATGCCTCTTGGAAGTCCACACTCTACTTAGTACACAGCACCAGCACAATGATCACCCTCACCATGCCATAGTGATGCTCGGACATCCAAACACCTCTGTGTCTGTCTTTCCCTCAAGACTGTGAGCTCCCGTGACCAGCCAGGGGTTCCCTGGTAGCTCAGTTGGTAAAGAATCTGCCTGCAGTGCAGGAGACCCCGGTTTGATTCCTGGGTCGGGAAGATCCCCTGGAGAAGAGATAAGCCACCCATTCCAGTATACTTGGTCTTCCCTTGTGGCTCAGCTGGTGCAAATCAGCATCATTTCCTATCACGCCTGGCCTCCAGTGGAGTAGTCCCCAGAGAGGACTTGCTAAGGACTGAATGAGGTGACAAGCTGTGGCAGGCTAGCTGGAGCTGGTAGTGCAGAGCTCCCTAGAGGGATGCTGACTATTTTCAGATTCCCTATTCCAGCCCTCAGCTGTTCCAGGAAGGGGCTGAGACCTCTGCTTGGAAATTGGTTGAAGAAGTAGAGTTTGGGAAACAGCCTTTCATATCCAGATGTGCACTCCATTAGCAACAGAGGGAGTTTGCTCTTTTTATTTTGGTGAGGATTAAAAGCAGACTACTGTCCTCTTGCAGGCAGATGGCTTTGGGGAGGCAGACCAGGCCACAGTGGGCAACAGGGGAACAGCAGCCAGTATTCTGCCTCCAGTTTGTGACTGGGAAGTGGTGGATGGTGTGGTAGAAGACGATGAACTGGACAAGGAATTAATCTTCAGAGTATACAATAGCTCAATATTAAAAAAGAGGAACAACCTAATTGAAAAATGGGTAGAGAAAAAGATATTTCTCCAGATAAGACACAGATGTCCAAAACGCACATGAAATGATACTCAACATTGCTAATTGTTTTGTTACTGTTTAGTCACTAAGTTGTGTCTGCCTCTTTTGCAACCCCATTGACTGTAGCCCAACAGGCTCCTCTGAAGTTCACTGTTCAAGTACTGTTGAAGCCTGGCTTGGAGAATTTTGAGCATTACTTTGCTAGCATGTGACTCAATTGAACATTCTTTGGCATTGCCTTTCTTTGAGATTGGAATGAAAACTGACCTTTTCCAGTCCTGTGGCCACTGCTGAGTTTTCCAGATTTGCTGGCATATTGAGTGCAGCACTTTCACAGCATCATCTTTAGGATTTGAAATAGCTCAACTGGAATTCCATCACCTCCACTAGCTTAGTTCATAGTGATGCTTCCTAAGGTCCACTTCATTTTACATTTCAGGATGTCTGGCTCTAGATGAGTGATCATACCATTGTAGTTATCTGGATCATTAAGATCTTTTTTGTACAGTTATTCTGTGTATTCTTGCCACCTCTTCTTAATCTCTTCTGCTTCTGTTAGGTCCAGACCATTTCTGTCCTTTATTGTGCCCATCTTTGCATGAAATGTTCCCTTGGTATCTCTGATTTTCTTGAAGTGATCTCTAGTCTTTCCCATTCTTTTGTTTCCTCTATTCCTTTGCATTGATCACTGAGGAAGGCTTTATCTCTCCTTCTATTCTTTGGAACTCTGCATTCAAATGGGTACATTTTTCCTTCTCTCCTTTGCCTTTAGCTTCCCTTCTTTTCTCAGCTATTTGTAAGGTTCCTCAGACAAGCATTTTGCCTTTTTGCATTTCTTTTCCTTGGGGATGGTCTTGATCATAGCCTCCTGTATGATTATACAGTGGAAGTAACAAATAGATTCAAAGGATTAGATCTGATAAAGTGTCTGAAGAACTATGGACAGAGGTACATGACATTGTATATTTCAATAAAAATTTTAAAAAAGGAAAACATATAACATCTTCATATTATATAAATGATAGGTAGTACTTTACTTGGCATATTGCAGATATTGAAAGGTAAAGATTGTTACTATTATTGTTGTTATTTTATTTGCATGAACAATAAGTCTTAGAAATTTACATGACATTTGGTTCACAGGACTTGTAAAAACTGAAAATATTATTTTAAGAAAGAAACAGCTATTTTATCTTCATTAAAGTCACCGTGAACTTATTGTTTATTAAAGGGAATACATTCAGATTATAATAGTCTGTTATATAATTTTTAAAAATAATTACATCAATTAGATCAATTTCCAAATTTAAATAAGATGTAATTTTTCAAATTCTTACTAGCCATAAGATCTGCATTTATGCACAGAGGTGTGAGTATTTATATGTAACTATATATAATATATATCCATTTATAAAATGCATACCATAGCTATTTATGACCTGATAATCATACCAAACACTATAGATGCTAAACGAGACTTCAGGTCAGTTGCTCAGTTATGTCTGAGTCTTTGTGATCCCATGGACAGCAGCATGCCATACTTTCCTGTCCATTAACAATTCCTGAACTTGTTCAAACTCATGTCCTCTGAGTCAGTGATGCCATCCAACCATCTGATCCTCTGCCATCCCCTTCTCCTCCTGTTGTCAATCTTTCCCAGCATCAGAGTCTTTTCCAATGAGTCAGTTTTCCCATCAGGTGGCCAAAGTATTGGAGCTTCAGGCTCAGCATCAGTCCTTCCAATGAATATTCAGGACTGATTTCCTTTAGGATGGACTGGTTGGATTTCCTTGCAGCCCAAGGGACTCTCAAGAGTCTTCTCCAACACCACAGTTCTAAAGCATCAATTCTTTGGCACTCAGCTTTCATGATGGTCCAATTCTCACATCTATACCTAACTGTTGGAAAAACCATAGTTTTGATGAGATGGACCTTTGTTGGCAAAGTAATGTCTCTGTTTTCTGATGCTGTCTAGGTTTGTCATAGCTTCTCTTCCAAGGAGCAATCATCTTTTATTTTCATGGCTGCAGTCACCATCTGCAGTGATTTTGGAGCCCTCCAAAATAAAGTCTGTCATTGTTTCCATTGTTTCCCCATGTATTTGCCATGAAGTGATGGGACCAGATGTCATGATCTTAATTTTTTGAATGTTGAGTTTTAAGCCAGTTTTTTCACTCTCCTCTTTCACTTTCATCAAGAGACTCTTTAGTTCTTCTCACTTTCTTCCATAAAGGTGGTTTCATCTGCATGTCTAAGATTACTGACATTTCTTCCAGCAATCTTGATTCCAGCTTGTGCTTCATCCAGCTGGGCATTTCACATGATGTGAGTCATATAAGTTAAATAAGCAGGGTGACAATATACAGCCTTGATGTACTCCGTTTCCTATTTGGAACCAGTCCATTGTTCCATGCCCAGTTCTAACTTCTGCTTCTTAACTTGCATACAGGTTTTGCAAAGGCAAGTAAGGTGGTCTGGTATTTCCATCTCTTTAAGAATTTTCCACAGTTTGTTGTGATCCACACAGTCAAAGGCTTTGGCATAGTCAATGAAGCAGAAGTATGTTTTTCTGATATTCTCTTGTTTTTCCTATGGCCCAGTGGATGTTTGCAATTTGATCTCTGGTTCCTGTGCCTTTTCTAAATCTAGTTTGAACATCTGGAAGTTCTTGGTTCACATACTGTTGAAGCTTGGCTTAGAGAATTTTGAGATTGCTTTGCTAGCATGTGAAATTAGAGCAATTGTGTGGTAGTCTAAACATTCTTTGTCATTGCCTTTCTTTGGTATTGGAATGAAAGCTGACCTTTTCCAGTCCTGTGGCCCCTGCTGAGCTTTCCAGATTTGCTGGCATATTAAGTGCAGCACTTTCACAGCATCATCTTTGAAGATTTGAAATAGCTCAACTGGAATTCCATCACCTCCATTATTTTTGTTTGTAGTGATGCTTCTTAAGGCCTGCTTGAATTCACATTCCAGGATGTCTGGCTCTAGGTGAGTGATCACACCATTGTAGTTATCTGGGTCATGAAGATCTTTTTTGTACAGTTATTCTGTGTATTCTTGCCACCTCTTCTTATATCTTCTGCTTCTGTTAGTTCCATACCATTTCTGTCCTTTATTGTGCCCATCTTTGCATGAAATGTTCCCTCGGTATCTCTAATTTTTTTTAAGTGAACTCTAGTCTTTCCTATGCTATTGTATTCCTCTATTCCTTTGCACTGATCGAGGAAGGCTTCCTTATCTCTCCTTGCTATTCTTTGGAACTCTGCATTAAGATGAGTATATCTTTCCTTTTCTCCTTTGTCTTTAGCTTCCCTTCTTTTCTCAGCTATTTGTAAGGCTCCTCAGACAATCATTTTGCCTTTTTATATTTCTTCTTCTTGCAGATGGTTTTGATCACTGTGACCTGTATAATGTTCTACATCTCCATCCATAGTTCTTCAGACACTCTATCTATCAGATCTAATCCCTTGAATCTATTTGTTACTTCCACTGTATGATCATAGGGATTTTATTTAGATCTTAATTGAATAGTCTAGAGGTTTTCCCCACTTTCTTCATTTAAGTCTGAATTTTGCAATCAGAAGTTTGTGATCTGAGCCAGTCAGCTCTGGGTCTTGTTTTTCTGACTGTAGAGAGTTTCTCCTTCTTCGACAGCAAAGAATATAATCAATCTGATTTCGGTATTGGCTATCTGGTGATGTCCATGTGTACAGTCATCTCTTGTGTTGTGGAAGAGGGTGTTGCCGAGAGAACACTGGTCATCACAAACTAGACTTAGCTAGTGCTTATTTGCCTTGTATGCCAACTTACTGTCTGATGCTGATTGTATTTAATATAATATAAAACCTGATATAGAGACATTGATAAATATGCATAAACTATATGTATATATGTGGTTACAAAATATGAAAATGTGTTTATTCCAGGTCAAATTATTTTCAGGTGCCCATGTCTTAGGGGAGCCCACTGTGGGAAACCAAACTAAAATATTTGCCCTGATCACAATTCCAGGGGCCTAGCAGACATGAGCTACACTCAGGGGCAGTGACATGGAGCCCCAGAGAGAAGCTTAAATGAAGGTGCCAGAGAGCCAGAGGCCTAAATTGCCTCACTTGCAGTTGACTCACAGCAGGGCTGTGGTTTGTCAGAGCACGATTAGGTCCTGTAACCCTAAGGGTGAGAATCACTTGACCCCAGAGGACAACTCTGTACAAGCAACTGGAAATCCGCACAAGGTGGCTGGGAACTTACTTCACTTATCGACTTAAAATCTCTCTTTCTGTAATTCCTTGCCGTTTCCTTTCCCTCTCTCCTCCTGGAGCCTGGAAGAGCAGGTCATGACCTTTCTTACACTTAGGCTCAGCCCAGCAGAAGCCATAAAGATAACCGCCAGCTCTTCAAAGTGGGCCAGGTCCCTGATAAGTCTGCAGAGGGTTTTCCCAGCACTTTAGAGAAAAGGGTGGGGGAAGCTGCTCTGCTGATCCAGCTGGGGACCATTACAGGGATGGGGCAAGGCTGAAATCAGAACTTCAGGGGATGAAAAGGCACTTCAGAGTGACACCTTTGCTGAGGACCCTCAGGGTAGGCTGAGATGTATAAGACGTGAGTCTATGAAGTTGCTTTCTGGGAAGAAAATTGCACTGAAGGAAGTCCATTTTAGTTGGCTTGAGAAGTTTTCCAAAGTCCACTTTTGGTTTGGAAAGATGAGCATGGGGTTGAGGGTAGAATCCAATATACACTTGAGAACTCATTGGAAGACATTTCAGCCCACTGACATTTAAGCTAATATAAAATCATTATTAAAAGATGCTTGCTCCTTGAAAGAAAAGCTATGTCTATGACAAACCTAGACAATGTATTAAAAACAAGAGATTTTTGCTAGCAAAGGTCTGTATAGTCAAAAATATGGTTTTTCCAGTAGTCATGTGTGGATGTGAGAGCTGGACCGTAAAGAAGACTGAGCACCAAAGAACTGATACTTTTGATCTGTGGAGAAGACTCTCGAAAGTCCCTTGGACTGCAAGGAGATCAAACCAGTCAATTCTAAATTGGGAAATCAATCCTGAATATTCATTGGAAGGACTGACGCTGAAACTAAAGCTCCAGTACTTTGGCCACCTGATGCAAAGAGCTGACTCATTGGAAAAGACCCTGATGCTGGGAAAGACTGAAGGCAGGAGGAGAAAGGGACGACAGAGGATGAGATGGTTGGATGGCATCACTGACTCGATGGATATGAGTTTGAGCAAGCTCAGGGAGATGGTGAAGGACAGGGAAGCCTGGTGTGCTGCAGTCCATCGGGTCACAGAGAGTTGGACACGACTGAGTGACTGAACAACACCAACAACTACACACCATGGCGCTTCCCAGATGGCTCTAGTGATAAAGAACATGCCTGCCAGTGCAGGAGACATAAGAGGTGCAGGTTCAATCTCTGGCTTGGGAAGAGCCCCCGGAGGAGGGCATGGCAACCTACTCCAGTATTCTTTCTTGGAGAATTCCACTGAAAGAAGAGTGTGGCTGACTATCGTCCATAGAGTCACAAAGAGTCAGACACAACTAAAGCGACTTAGCACGTACACGTGCACTACACATTATAAAATGGATAGCTGGCAGGAAGTTGCTGTATGACACAGGGAGCCCAGTCTGGCAATCTGTGATGACCTAGAGGGATGAGATGTGGAGAGAGGAGAGAGGCTCATGAGGAAGGTGGTACATGTAGAATTACAGTGATTCATATTGTTGTATGGCAGAAACAAACATACATTGTAAAATTTTTTTAAAATATATATTACACATTAGAAATGCATATATACTTATATCTGCATATCTCATGTATAAGATACAAAGAACAGAGTTTCTATCTTGAGCATCTACTATGTGCTAGGCCTTTAATATTTGTTATCTCAATCAATCTTCGCTGAAATTATAATATCAATAGCAAATCCATTTTATGGATGTGGGAACTGAGGATTTGAGAGTTTAACTTGCCAAATGCACAACTGGGTTTCAGTCCTGGAGTCCTGACTCCAGTGCCCACTGTTTCTACCATGGCTATCAGGAAACACACAACTTCAGCTGTGGACAGATCAAGTTCAAATTATGGACCTCTGCCACACTCCTGCTAACGCTGTTCTGAATTTTTTGCTTTTAATTGACACTATATCAGATTTTGAAAATGTATGTGTTTTATGTGGAAAATGGAAGGTTTCGAGAAGGATATTGCTGTTTCCCATAAGCTACCTAATTCTGCTTGCTAATACTTAGAGCTATCTATATACCAGTGCATATTATACTCATATAACATAATGATGTATTCAACCTATGTTTATTGTGTGCTGGAGATGCAAGTGATGCGGGTTCAGTCTCTGGGTCGGGAAGATCCCCTGGAGGAGGAAATGGCAACCCACTCCAGTATTCTTGCCTGGAAAATTCCATGGACAGAGAAGCCTGGTGAGTTACAGTCCATGGAATCGCAAAGAGTGGGACAAGACTGAGCATGCACGCACTCACTATGAGCAGTTGTAGGGAAGACAGCAGTTAAGTAATTTATAAATGTCCCTAACTTCCTGTAGCTGACAATGAAATGATAGGGATGAATTCTTAATGACCCTCCTTTCCTGGGGAGATGTTTTGTTTGTAGGTGGAGGGAACTCAGGTTGACTGCCCCCTGGATGGGGACTCATATTGTCTCGCCTATTTAGCCAGAGACAAACAGTGGCCTGTCCTTAGGCACCTTGGGAGCTAGGGATTCAGGCACTGCCAAGCCAGACTGCACTTTCCTCTCCTCTCATTTGGCCTCTCTTGATGAATGGGCTCCCATCTGCTTAGGCTGGCTTTTTCCATTTTGCCAATATCATGCCAACTGGTCGTCTTAGGCCTCACGTCACTCAGTGTTATTTGCAGAGAGGGAATGAGCCTGTCTGTTTCTCTCTCATCTCAGTTTTAAAAACTCCTTGGGAAAGGCATTGACTGGTCCAGTTTGGGTCACGTGTCCACCCCTGGGTCTGCCCAAGATGGAGAATGAAGCCGAATCTGTAAGAAGATGAAGCTCTGCTGAACCACTCAGGGTGGGAGAGCAGTGTTTCCCAGAAGGGGACCGTGATGGGTGAACAATACATGTCCACTACAAATGGTCATTCCTTTAATATTCTACCACATACAATGGGCTTTTACGGATGGTACCCTACTCGAACTAACCCCATCAGCTTTGTCAGACAGAAATGATTATCCTCACTTGACAGATGAGGAAACTGATGTCAAGGAGGGAAAGCTGGGCCAGAGGTCACACAGCTAAGCAGCCGAGTCAGAATTCAAATGCTGATTTTCTGGCTTCAAATTTCAGATTATGAAGGAGACTGAAAAGCTCTCTGAATTTCCAAACACAGGTTTAGTCGTGCTTTGTGTAATTCAAAGGCTACATGTTTTCTCGTGTGTGGATGTCTTGAACACTGGTAATTCTGATACAGCTTTCATAACAGCTCTCAATGAACAAATGTATTGGGTCAGTAAGAAACCCTGTTCCCCAGCCAAGCTAAGAAAGCAAATATTTTGCAAATTACATGGTAATTTTAGGTGGTATGCAGCAAACAGTCTTAACTGGATTTTTCTCAACCATCCACTTTATCACTGTCGGAAATTCTCCAACATCCATCATGGCTGTACGTCAAAACTTTTTGTTTGTTTGTTTGTTTGTTTATTGAATCTCTTTCTAAAGCAAGGATTGAAGCAGGATTCCAGTAACATTTATTCTCTCATCCATCTATTCATCGATCCACTCATCCATCCAAACAACCATGAACACATCCATCTATTATACATGTATTCATTCAAAAGTTTATTTACCACATGTTTTATGCCAGCCATGGAGCTGACTGATGAATGGAATAGAGATAATAGAACACAAAACCTTTCTTCACAGAGCTCTCAGTCAAGATTGGGCGACATCGTTTACTAACAAATAACTCTCATACCAGAGGCTCCTCTACTGGGGCCACCTAGAATTCTGAGAGTTAGTAAATGAATGCACAGTAGGGAGCAGAATATTTCCAGGCCGATAGGACCTATGATTCCTTATGGCATCAATACATTAAAGAAAAAGGTACCAGGAGAAGGACCGTGATTGTAGAAAAGCAAGATTACAAGAGACACATATTAGAACCTATCAGACACTGGTATGCATCTGGGCCCTCAATCACTGATTCTTTTTTGGAGGCTTGAGATCTGCTGTCATTTAAAACTTGCTCTGTAGAAGTTGTTCCATATTCTGATGAGTTTTTGATGTGTTTGTGGGGGGGCAGGTGATCTCCCAGTCTTACTCCTCTGCCATCTTCTCCACCCAATCACTGGTTCCTTATGGTGGCTGCCCTTCTCAGGACTGACGTGTCTTACCTCCTCAATTTTAGGTGCAACGGTTTCCTCAAGTCATTCTACTGAGTTAGACTAACCGAACAACCTTTGTGGAAATGATTTCAATTCCAAAATGCCAGAATTCCAGGATGAGGCAGAGAGTGGAGTGCTGCGAATAGAGTTTATAAGTACTTTCACACCTGCAGCTGGATATTCTCAATTATCAATGGATAGGTTAACATTCTAAGTTATTTATCTATCTTTTATACTTTTGGTTAATTTGACTCTGTCACTAAGTTTCCAGGTTCAAGACTAAGGACCCAACAGACCAAGATTAAAATTCTGCAACAAAAGCGTTCAGTTGAGGTACTGTCCTTAAGGAGTCCTGCCAGAAACCAGGTAGCCCATCTAGAAAATTCTTCATCTACGTCATATCTTCATCTTCATTTCCTTCCACATGTACCTTCTCTCCTGGTTCATCAGGACACGGCGATGCCACGGTGGATGAAGTCATTCAGACAAGTGGAGGAGGAGGCGCAAACTCTTGATGAGATTAAAATAGATGTTGATGGGTAGCGGAATTTGAGCTGAGCCTCGAATGTGAGTATGATTTTGACAGGCAGAGAATGTACTGCACTCCAGGCTGGGAGAAGCACGTGAACCACTGCATGGAGGTCAAGGGCAAGGCATGTTCAGAGAGATGTGCCTGAGGAGGAAGTAGGAGCTCTAAGAGTTAGCAAATGAGGATAGAAATGTGGACTGGCTTGGTACTGTGGACATTTGCAGTGCCTCCTTAAGGACTTTGGCTTTTCTCCTGGGGAAGTAGAGAGAATGATGTGATCAGGTTTATATTTTTCCATGATCGTCCCAGTAGTAGTAGGAAAAATGCACTGGAGCCTGGAGACACAGAATCCAGTTGCAGTATGTTGCATAGGTCCAGGATAATCAGTTTCTAATCTTTGAAGCAGAATGAAACTCTCTGAGGCTTCTGGGATGCTCTTTATACATGAGATCAGATTTGCTTCTTAATCACTAAGAGTATGTCCACACTCATAAACTACTTTGTGTGTTTTGCCAGTTCTGCCAATCAAAGTGAAGATACCAGAAAGCTGTTTCACATATGTATGCAAACTTACAAGAAATTAAACTCAGCTCACAAATATTGATGGAGAGCAGATTCCCCATATAGCATATCTCCAGGCTCCTGTTGATGATAAAGAAAAAGCATAGGCTTTTTCCTATGGGTTTTTTCCTTCTTTAGGTTACATCTCATTTTATGGATGGGGGAAAGCCAGGATAGATCCAAAATGCAGGGCGCTTGTCTTCCTGCTGGCCTCTGGAGGGACTGACAAGGTCTTTGGCCTGCAAAGAACCAGGCTTTTGGGGGAAAGGGGCTTCTGGGAGTAAGAGTCTTGGGGATGAGATTCTTTGGTAGATCTGGGATTCATTTCTGAGACAGATCTTTTTGTAGAACCAACATCTGGGTTCTGACCTTCTGCTGGGAGCCACATCTGGTGGACCATCCCAGAACTGTTGGGGTAGAGACATGTGTCCATTTATAACTGATTGGATCACAGCCACATGGAGATGATGCCATCACCATCAGATGCCAGATGATTCTTCTTCTAATGGTAGAAGGGGTCACTCATGAGGCACAGCAGGTGTCCAGGTCTGGCCAGAGTAGGGTAAGTCCCATCATTGACTAATCCAGAAGCAATAACTGATGACCAGGATCCTAGAGGTTTCAGAATCCTCCTAAGCTTTTTCTTTTTCTTGAAACCTGAGCAGACAGAAGTTCTAGGTGGGTCTTACTTGAAGCTGTTCTCTGGCAGTAACAAGCTTTACAACCTAAGTGCCATGAGATGTGTTGAGATGAGAAGTTGTAGGTGTGGAGGTGGGAGATGTGGGTGACCTGTTGGCCCCACCCCCATTTCACCTGCAGAAAATCCAGGTTCAATCCCTGGGTCAGGAAGATCCTCTAGAGAAGTGAATGACCACACCCACTCCAGTGTTCATGCCTGGAGAAATCCGTGGATGGAGGAGCCTGGCAGGCTATAGTCCATCGGGTTGCAAAGAATGGGACACTACTGAACGACTAACGCTTTCACTTTCACTTTCCATTTCACCTGAGGAAGTCCTGGGGACAATAACGAACATTTGAGCAGCATTTCTTTATTACAAGACACTTTTATGAAGGCTCACAATTTTCTAGATGAAACTGAGACAGAGGACACTGCACTAGCTTCAAAGACTGCTGGATAGTGACAGGGCTGGGCCACAATCCAAACATTTTAGCTGCAGGTTTCATGTCCTTTCTGACGGAAGAGAAAAGACAGTTAAGCTTGAAAAACCCTCAGTGTTAGGATTTTTAAACTAAAGGCAATAAAAGAGTAAATATTTGTATGAGTTTTCCGAGGCTGACATAGCAAAGTACCACAAGACTTCCTTAAAGAACAGAATTTTACTTCTCAAAGTTCTAGGGGCTGGAAGTCCAAGATCAAGGTGCTGGCAGGACTGGTTTCTTCTGAGGACTCGTCCTTGGCTTGTATATGGTCATGTCCTCCCAGTGTCTTCCCTGTGTCTTCTCTATGTGTGTGTTTTCATTTTAATCTCCTCTTATAAAGATACCAGTTATATTGGGTTGGGGCCCACCCTAAAGACTTTGTTTTAACTTAATTACCTCTTTAGAGACCCTGTGTCCAAATATGATCACATCTGAAGTCCTTAGGCTTAGGGATTCAACATGTGAATTGGGGAGGGACCTAGTTCAGCCTTCCCAGGTGGCTCACATGGTAAAGAATCTTCCCACAATGCAGGAGACTCAGGTTTGACCCCTGGGTTGGGAAGATCCCCTGGAGAAGGAAATGGCTACCAACCCCAATATTCTTGCCTGGAGAATCCCATGGACAGAAGAGCCTGAGGGGCTACAGTCCATGGGGTTGCAAAGAGTCAGATGCAACTGAGTGACTTTCACTTCACTCAGTTCAGTTCAGTTGTCGTTCAGCCATGTCCGACTCTTTTAGACTCCATGGACTGCAACATGCCAGGCTTCCCTGTCCATCACCAATTCCCAGAGCTTGCTCAGATTCATGTCCACTGAGTCAGTGATGCCATCCAACCATCTCATCCTCTGTCATCGCCTTCTTCTCCTGCCTTCAATCTTTCCCAGCATCAGGGTCTTTTCCAATGAGTTGGTCTTTCCCATCAGTGATTAGCTGGACTTTTGTTAGCAAAGTAATGTTTCTGCTTTCTAATATGCTGTCTAGGTTTGTCATAGCTTTTCTTCCAAGGAGCAAGCGTCTTTTAATTTCATGGTTGCAGTCATCATGTGCAGTGATTTTGGAGCCCCCCAAAATAAAGGCTGTCACTGTTTCCACTGTTTCCCCATCTCTTTGCCATGAAGTGATAGGACCAGATACCTTTAGTTTTCTGACTGTTGAGCTTTAAGCCAACTTTCTTACTCTCCTCTTTCACTCTCATCAAGAGGCTCTTTAGTTCTTCTTCACTTTCTGTTATCAGGGTGGTGTCATCTGCATATCTGAGGTTATTGATATTTTCCTGGCAATCTTGATTCCAGCTTGTGCTTCATACATCCCAGTGTTTCTCATGATGTACTCTGCATTTAAGTTAAATAAGCAGGGTGACAGTATACAGCCTTGACGTACTCTTCCTATTTGGAACCAGTCCATTGTTCCATGCCAGTTCTAACTTTTGCTTCTTAACTTGCATACAGGTTTCACAAAGGCAGGTAACGTGGTCTGGTATTTCCATCTCTTTAAGAATTTTCCACAGTTTGTTGTGATCCACACAGTCAAAGGCTTTGGCATAGTCAATAAAGCAGAAGTAGATGTTTTTTTGGAACTCTCTTGCTTTTTCTATGATCCAATGGATGTTGACAAATTGGTCTCTGGTTCCTCTGCCTTTTTTAAATCCAGCTTAAACATCTGAACATTCACGGTTCGTGCACTGTTGAAGCCTGGCTTGGAGAATTTTGAGCATTACTTTAGTTCAGCCCATAACCATGTCTAACAAGTATTTATGGTATTAATAGTATCTCCTCAACACAGTTAAAGAAGTTTTGTGAGGCTCAGTGAAAACAACTCACTCATTTGTCCTATCAAAGAATGTTTACTGAATCCCTCTATGTTAGCTATCTCTGAAGACTTAGGCACAGCACAGCAATAAGCATCATTGGCAGTGTGACATGGTAGTGATGATCATTTCCATCTCACACAAGAGGAAGAGCAGGAAAGGACATGAAGCTATTCCCAAAGTTGCACACATGGAGAGAATGGAGATTTGAACTTGCATCTTTACGGTCAAACTCATTCTCAACCATTAAAAAAAAAAAAAAAAAAGCCAAGTACAAACAGTTCGGATTTAATAGCAAATGTATTCTGTTCCTTTCCCACTCGCCCAGCTTTCACTTGCACTGAAATTATTAAACTGACAAGGGGGTGGGGTGGGTGGAATGCAGATACTATTGCTTTCAGAAAATGAGGCTCCATTGGGCGACCCTTTCTCACTGTCTCAGCCGGGGAAGGAGCCCCTAGCCAGAGGGAATCAAATACTTTTCAATGTCTCATTAAAATAAAAAGGTGATTCTTGCATTGGTAGCCTGATAAAGACTACAAAGCAGCAACATGAAAACTCCCCGGTTTACCCTTCTGAATAGGCCTCAGCTCCAGCCGCAGAATGAATTAGCGGCCACCCCATTATCTGTAAGCCTCAGAGAGTGCAACCCGGGCTTTGATCTGCCAGTGTCAAGGAAACTGATAAAAACTCATTCTGTTTCTAAGCTTTCCAGGCCTGAAATTCTCTTTTCCCTTCAGCACGCTATAAATGACCCTCTGAAGTGGCTGGGCATTCTTTCACAGCCTTGTGTCCAATCTATTCATAACCACGGTTATCAATTATTATACCAGCTGGAATTTCTGAGGGCCAGGAGGCTGTCAGGAGCTCTAATTGTGGTTCAGGGATAAAAGCAAAAACACACAAATTTTAACCAATCATAATTAACTTATTCTCCAAGTGCAAGGAAAAAAAAAAGAAACCCTCCAAAACAAAACAACACAAAACCAAGGCTTATGAATCCCTCTCAGTTAATCACTCTTGAAAGCAACCATGGAGGGGGAGGGGGAGCTTTTATGGCGATGGTGGCTCCTGATTGGCTTGTGGCGCCAGGTTCCCCAGGAAGGATCAGGGCCAACTGGCAACCAGGGAAGTTCTCAAATCATTGGGGCTTTTTTTTTTTTTTCTTAATCTTAAAAAAACAAAAAAAAAAAACCCTCATTTTTCAAAGCAGCGTGATGTTTCCAAGCTTCTGACAGAGCTCTGAATAAAAAGGCATCAATTTCTCATTGGACCCAAACAACTGTTGGAGTGGTTCAAAATATTTCTTTAAAAAGGGGTTCAGTGGCAGCGATCACATTAATAAAGGAGGCACGTGTGACCTGGAAGAGGGCCTGAGGGATCTGATGCCCAGGTGCAAGGTCAGGATGAGCTGGGAAAAGACAGCACAGAGCCTGGCACTTAGTAGGTGCTCAAGAGGCTAGCTCCTGTCCCCGCCCTGCTTCTCTTCTTAGACTGGCCAACGGCCAATGTCTTGAAGGCATCTGGCTAGTGGCAAAGGCATCTGAATGAAGGGCTCATGATGTCATGGAAAAAGCATGGCTTTGGAGTGTGACAGGTCTGTGTTTAAGCCTCTCTGGGACTCAGGGTTCTTTCTCTTACAATTGCAGAAGCTTGCTGGGTTGGTAGAATTTCTCCGGGGGTTAAGAAAGAACCTCCTAGGGAAGTCCCTGACACACAGTAGGTGCTAAATAAATGTTTGCTGTGGCAGCTGAGGGTGCTCTTGGGATGTGGTCTCCGTCAATGTCATTTCTGGCAAGGGGCTGCCGAGATTACCTCCACTCTCCATCCTGTTGCTTAGCATTTGCCCAGAATCCTTTCACAGTCCTTGCTAAGCCAGCAGATCTAAGGAAGGATGAGGACCTTCCTGCAGCAAAGATGCTGGGGATGTACATCAACAGAAAAGACATCACAGGACGCTTTCCAGGACAAAAGAAACAAGGCATCCATGAAGTGACTCAGCAATATTATTATTTCCACATAGTGTATCTGACTCCAGAAAGTGACATTTATATTTTGGTCATTGGTATTTGAAAGGATTAGTATCTCAGTTGTGCCCAACTCTTTGTGACCCTATGGACAGTAGCCCACCAGGCTCCCCTGTTCATGGAATTCTTCAGACAAGAATACTAGAGTCGGTAGCCATTTCCTTCTCTGGGAGATCTTCCTGACCTAAGGATTGAACCCAGGTCTCCTGCATTGCAGGTAGATTCTTTACCATCATTGGTATTTAGCTTTGCAAAAGGAACTTAACAAGATCTCACCAGTATATGTTGTGTCATGCTGGGGGATCAAAAATCCAACTTAATTTCTGACATTTGTTATAGCTATAACCCAGGAGTTCTGAACTTTGATTTATAAAAGACGTGAAAGCATTCTCTCAGTCATTCTTGTTCACAGAAGCAGACAACTTAAATTTCTTTGCAAAGAATATTTGCAAAAATATCCTAAAATTTCTTTTCAAAGAGCATTTCCTTATTTACATACATGGATGAGACAGTATTTAGAGACATGCTTCTCTGTGAGTCTAAGGTGGAGAACAGATCAATCAGGATAATTATTATTATTCATCCCAAGAATGAAACTCTGAAGTTGTAATGGCTTAACACCATAAGGGTTATTTCTCACTCAGGTGATGTGAGATGAGGGTTGACATCCACCTTACATCTTGTGGCTGTGCTGTGAGGACCATTGCATCCAAGTTTTCACAACCTGGGAAGGGACAGAGAGGCAAGTGAATTTAAATGATCTTCATTCCAGAAGTATTATAAATGGTTACTTTTGCTCATTCTGACCTGAGCTGTTACTATGATCTCACTCTAATTGCAAAGAACTCTGGGAAATGCAAGGAAACATGAGATATTTGCTGAGTAGAAACTGTCTTGCTCTAGGTAGCATCAGAGATGGTATTTTGGCTCTGTACCCACAAAATTGTGGGTGTTCCCATGAGGAAATGAGGATGAGATGAGGTTGCTGGGATCTAGGTTCCTGGATAGAGCAGCCCAAGACATGAGGTTGGTCTCTTAGGGAGAGTGTGTATTCCCCCAAAAGCATGCCAACCTTAGCCTGGAGCAGTACCAATGAGCTGGTATTTGGGGCTGGGAGATGCATGGGTTTTTCAACATCAGGTGAGGATTTCTCTGTTAAACATAAATCAGAAAGGTCCATCACTGCACATGGAAGGGACTCTGGGGAAGGGGCGTCAGAGCTTAGATTAGGGCTAAGTCCCTCTGCTAATTAGCCTCAGGCTCAGAACTAGGATTCAGTTGCCAGCAGGAACTGGTGAGAAGTGACACCAGCTATTTGGAAGGCTGTGTAAACAGATGGGTTAGTGATGTACATCGAGAATAAAACAGGGAGGCTGTAGCCTTGGGTCAAAGCAGGTGCCATGGTGATAAATTCACCCCAGTGGACATCAACTAGAGGAGCAGTGGAAAATTTCCAGACTCTGCTTGAGGAGAGGGTAAGCAAACTCTAGGAGATAGTGGAGGACAGAAAGGCTTGATGTGCTGCGTCCATGAGGTCGCAAAGAGTCGTACACAACTTAGTGATTGAATAACAGCAACCAAAAAGTCATCAAGGTCAGAATGGGCTGAGGTTCTGGCAAGCAGATATTTATGCTAATTGCTAAAAGGACTTGGAGCAACCTGGGATAGACAAAATACATAATTTGCTCCTATACAGTGAAGCCTGAACTGACAACAATTTCTACCGCTTTATTTTAATATAGTGATTTTTATTCAGTTTCTCTTTTTTGATGATACAATCTAGAAGAAGAACAAGATTCTACAAGGACACCATGAAAGTCTTATAGAGAAGACATTTAACAGTAACTGTGATTCTGGCACATGTCGTGTTCTTATTTTCACCCCTGAGCTAATTTGTTCCTCACCAACAGTTTGTTAGGTATATAGGGATTAAGTTATCTTTCTTTTTTCCCCCCATTCTATTACTGAAGAATCTAGGATCTTTCAAGAAACCCTAAGTGGTTAGTTCACAGAGAAGCTAATACATTGCAGGGAAGTGAAAGTGTTAGTCACTCAGTGGTGTCCACCTCTTTGCAATCCCCTGAGCTGTAGCCCACCAGGCTTCTCTGCCCAGGGATTCTCCAGGCAAGAATACTAGAGTGGGTTGCTGTTCCGTTCTCAGGGACTCTTCCTGACTGAGGGATCAAACCCAGGACTCCTGCATTACGGGCAGATTCTTTACTGTCTGAGCCACTGGGGAAGCCCCTATATGTTGCAGGGCTAGAATTCAAATCCAAACCTGATCCTTGCTCTCTTAAACAACATGGGCTCTCGACAAGAAAGAAGCAATGCCTGGGAGAGTTGCTGGAGCAACATTCCCCTAGTCCAGCTCCTCCATCATCATCACCATCCTCATCAGCACCACCACCACCGTCATCATCTTTATCCTAAGGATGGTCCCACTGCCCAGCCATAACCAACATCTCTCTTCTCGGTTTTATCTCTAGGATACTGAGTTTGTACAAATTCATGCACAAACTCCCACTCACTTCCTAACCAATACTTTTATCAATAACAAAAGGTAATGATGCCGTGTCAAAAAGGATCTATATTCATTTTGTTTATAGATCTCTTTGGGCTCTTGCAAGGTACTGCAGAGATGACTTAATTTTATATGAGAAGTGAGAAGAAAATGAGTTTGGGAGGGTAAGAATTGGTCATTTGCTCTATTAGAGAAGAACCACCGAGCACCTGCCATACTGGGTGCTGGCCTGAGGCTAGATGGTTGGGAAATATTAAGTGCCATTTCCTACTGTCAGGGTCTACAGTCTAGTTAATGCTACACTTCCTTGAATCTGTGTAGAAGTGAATCCTTGGTTTTGATTACTCCCAAGTTTAAGAAGCCTGCTATTCTAACACATCACCAGTTTGAATTTAGGTGTAGAAAACAGATATGAGTATACTGTCCCATGAGTATAGCCTAGACCAAGGCCTAGCAAATATGGCCCATACTAAACTACCTGTATTTAAAAATAGATTGTACTGGAATATAGCCACATCCACTCATTTGCATATAGTCTCTGGCCACTTGAATGCTCCAACCACAATCAGCAGAGTTGAGTAGTTGTAACAAAAGCATTCAACAAGCAAGGCATACAATAGTAACTATCAGGCCTAGTGGAGAAAAAAATTATTACTTCATATGTAATAATGTAATTATTACACTCATACTGAATCAACTATACCTTAATAAAACAAAATAGGAAGTTCAGAGTTATGGTGATGGTTTAGTTGCTAAGTCGTGTCCAACTCTTGCAACCCCATGGACGATAGCCCACCAGGCTCCTCTGTCCATGGGATTTCCCAGGCAGGAATACTGGAGTGGGTTGCCATTTCCTTCTCCAAGGTATCTTCCTGACCCAGGGATCAAACCCGGGTCTCCTGCATCGCAGACAGATTCTTTACCAGCTGAGCTACCAGGGAAGCCAACAGGGTTATGAGTTACTTATATTTGTATTTATATTATATCTTCATTATGAAGTGATGACTACATTTGCCCTAAGTTCTCCTTTACAACCTTTCCTTATAGAGAAGTGTTGTGTCCCATCTAAAGCCTTACCCTCAGTTTGGGGTGGATGTGTACACACTACTGTATTTAGAATGGATAACCAATAATGGCTTACTGTATAGCACAGCAAACTGCTCAATGTTACGTGGCAGCCTGGATGGAAGGGGCATTTGGGGGAAAATGGATGCATGTATATGTGTGGCTGAGTTCCTTTGCTCTCCACCTGAAACCATCACAACATTGTTAATTGGCTATACTCTAATAAGAAATAAAAAATTTAAAAAAATAATAAAGTCATGCCTTCTGCTATGCCCTACATCTCATTCACTCTTGTCTATTCAAGGACATCACTCTAGTAATTTTCCCTTCATCAATCTCTTACTGAAATCAACTATACTTTAGTAAAACAAAATAGGGAGTTCAGGGTTATGAGTTACTTATATTTGTATTTACATTATATTCTCATTATGAAGTAATAATAATTTCAAACCACTGTGCATGTAGAGATAAAAATGATCTGAAAAATAAATATTACACCTCTACTGGATCAGGATACAAACATGCTGTTATTTCTTCCATCTTAGCAAACAGAACCTAACAAAACCTTCTCCTGATTCCACAAGGTACTGCCCATTTCTTAGCATGTGATTCTTTGCAGGGCAACTTTCCAAAAGAGTTGTCAACTAGTTCAGCTTCTGTCATTCTTCCTTAAACTTATTCTAGCACCCAAACTGTTCATGTTCAAGTCATCAGTGATGTCCAGTTTGCCACCAATGGTTAGTACTTGGTCTTCATCTTACTTGACCTCCCAGCAGAATTTGACCTCCCATTCAGTCACCTCCTCTTCCTTACTCATATCTGACTTTCGGAACATGGTGTTTTCACATCTCTCCTGTCAATTTCTCTGCTTCTCTCGCAGTCTTACCATTCTGAGTTCAGAGTTAAGTCTTTGATAATCTTCTGTTCTTTTTTCACATACTCCTTTGACACTCTAATCAATCTCACGGTTTCAAATGCAAGCTCTATGCCAACTCCCAGACTCGCGATTTTTATCTTCATCCCCAGACCTTTCTCTTGTCTTCAAGACTTGCACTTCACTTTCTACTTGACATCTATGCATGACTCAGGCATCCCCAAATCAGCATAAGCAAAATGGAAGTCTAAATAAAACCCCCTCCTACTCCCACAGGTGTTGAGACACTGCCATCCTTCCAGTTGCTTAAGCCTCAGTCTTCAGAGTCTTCCATGACCCCTTTTCCACAGATTCTATCCCATCTGGTGGGAGATGATGCCAGTTCTGCTATCTTATCCTTTTCAATCCCCCTGCTGGGATTCCAGGCATTGTATCTCTTCTAGATTTCTATGTTAATTTCCCAACCTGTCTCTCCGCCTCTGCTTTTGCCTCCTGTCATGTCTTCACTCTATTCTTGATAGAAGAGTCAGCTCTTTCTTTAAAACTAGGTAGGATTATACTCTTCCTTCCTTAGACCTCTACAAGGGCTTCCTATTTTACTGAGAGTAAAAAAAAAAAAAAAAAGTCCTTAAGTTCTATAGACTCTATGTGACCCGTTCCTACACAATTTAGCCCTGCTGCTCGGACACATTTCTTACTCTTCCATGCTCCTCAAACTCTATTCCAGCCACACCACTCTTCTTTGATGCCTTGAATATGTCAAGCATTCTGATATTGCAGGGTTCTTGCCCTGGCTGCCTCTTCTGCCCAGAATTCCCTTCCCCATAAATATATATCTTGGCCTGGATATCACCCATCACTGAGGTCTACTCCAACTACAATTATTTAAAATTGCAAGCTGCCCCTCCAGCCTTTTTTCTTTTTTTTTTTTTTATTCCTATAGCACTCGTCCCTTTCTCATATGCTCTGTTCTTCCTTTACTTGCTCTTGTTGTTGACTGTCTGTTTCCCTTTACCAGGATGGAGGCTGTGCTAGTACAAGGATTAGGACCTCTTCCTTTCACTGATTTATCCCATGTGCCATGAACACAGCCTGACTCAGGACAGACACTCAACAAATATTTGTTCAAGGGATGAATCATTGACTATGAGGTGCAATCAATTCAGATGATTAATAATATTCTCAGCTCCTAAAAAGAAAACACTGGCAGCCAGAGATAGACTTGGGAAACTGTCAGGAAGAGGCAGCCTCAGCGCAACCCAGGATGTTTTGGCTTCCGTGCCGCTGACCAGCGGTCAGAGGGTCACAGGGTATGTGGCTGAGTGTGGCTCCCTGCATGAAAGGCCTGCACGTCCCAGATAAGGGAGTATCATGTGCCGTGGTGCTGGCTATAATGAGCACAAGGACTATTTTTACCTAACAGAGGGACAGATAATCCTACAGACGTGATGTCAAGGTCTGAAACATGTACCATCTCAGGGAGGCTGGCAAGTTATGCTGTTCATCCTGGGGAGACCTCATTCCCAGACAATGTTTGGAAGCCTGAGGAAGGAATTTGTAAGCTGTTTCTGGCCAGGAAAGATTTCCTTGTACACTCACCATGTTCCATGACCTATGAGTGGATTTGAAAGCTCTCCTAGAGTGGGAAAAAAAAGTACAGATTTGGAGAAAGGATTTTGAATTAGGTCTTTATTACTTGTCAAATCCTCCAGGTTGGGAAAATTAGTTAACCTCTGGGAACTCTTCATTTCCTTTTTTGTACAGTGGGGATAAAAGTACTTACTCTTTCAAGATTGAGCTTAGGACCAAATGAAACAACTCACATGCATACTTTTATCAGTTTAAAGACCAGTCTAAGGTAGTTCCTATGATTATGCATAAAAACAGAGAATGAATGATCCCTCATGCAAACTTATGAAAAATTATTTAATTAGTAAACTTCAAAGTAACTAAAAAAACATTTATTGCTCACTTTTATGATCACATAAAATATATAGCATGATAATACACAACACAATATTTGATTGATGCTTTTAAATTGTGGTGTTGGAGAAGACTCTGGAGAGTCCCTTGGATTGCAAGAAGATCAAACCAGTTAATCCTAAAGGAAATCAACTCTGAATATTCTTTGGAAGAACTGATGCTGAAGCTAAAGTTCCAATACTTTGGCTGCTTATGCAAAGAGCTGACTCATTTGAAAGGACTCTGATGCTGGGAAAGATTGAGTGCAAAAGGAAAAAAGAGCAGCAGAAGATGAGATGGTTAGATAGCATCACTGACTCAATGGACATGAGTTTGAACAAACTCCAGGAGATAGTGGAGGACAGAGGAGCGTGACATGCTGCAGTCCTTGGGGTCACAAAGATCAGACACGACTTAGTGACGGAACAACAACAACAAATGTATTCAGCATTGTGAGGTTAGAAGGTCTGGAGCAAGGTCATTGCCCTTGAGGAGTAACCAGCCTTGTGCAAAGATGCAGACAAGGAGCAAGGCCAGGCAGCAGGTCCTGGGATTCCTAAGCTCATCTGCGTTGTGTCATTGTCTTACTCAGGTCATCAGAGGTGTGTTGATCCATTATTACATTCCAGCCCTTCTCAGATCAATTATTTCATTAATTACAATAACTGAAAAACAAAACAGTTAGTCACTCAGTCATGTCTGACTCTTTGTGACCCCATGGACTATAGCCCCCCAGGCTCCTCTGTCCATAGAATTCTCTAGGCAAGAATACTGGAGTGAGCTGCCATTTTCTCCTTCAGGGGATCTTCTTGACCCAGGGATTGAACCTGGGTCTCCTGCATCGCCAGCAGATTCTTTACTATCTGAGCCACCAGGAAAGCCCAACAGAGTATGTGAGGAAGTATTTATAGACCTAATTTGCAGATGAGGAACTCTGATAGGTAAAATGACTTTTCCAGTGCTCTGCAATTAGCAAGTGGCAAAACCAAGCTCTGAATGTTTCTGACTTCAAGCCTTATGAGTATGCCATAGTCCAGTGATGTCACATCTGGCGTGTGTCCTTTTAAAGGAGGACTGTGAAACCCCACATGGGCACATACTTACCTCTATGAAGATAATGTCTGCTGTTGTGGACTGAGTGGCTGGTATCCCTCCGAAGTTTGCATGCTGAAATTTCAGTTGCTGATGCAATGAGAGTAGGAGGTGGGACTTTGGGAAGAGGTAATTAAGTCATGAAGGGGATCCTTCATGAATGGGATTAGTATCCTTAGGAAAGGGGACCCCTGGGGGTGCTTTCCTTTCTGTCATATTAGGACTCAATAAGAAAATGGCCATTTATAACCCAGCAAAGGGTCCTCAACAAACCAGACCTGCTGATACCTTGGTCTCAGACTTCCAGCCTCCAGAATTATGGGAAGCAAACGTCTGTCACTTACAAGCCAGCCAGTCTCTGGTACTTTATTAGAGCAACCAGGAAGAGGTAGAACCATGGAAGTCTCTCAGTGTCATTTGGGGCCACTTCCAGTCAGTCATCTCTCTCATTTCTTAGAGAATAACAACTTTCATTCAGAAGTCAAGTAAAATCATGTGGCAGGAAATGTGTTTGCTAGTGTGCAGTTATCTGAGTGCACACTCAGCTGCACAAACGCACATGTGAGAAATGGCTCATGTCTCATTGTCACCTTGAGAAGTATGAGTGCCTTAGAGCAGGAGACAAGGGACGAGAGGCTAGACCCAGCTCTGCCACCGAGAGGCTGTGGAGCACACTGTCAGCAACTCCTCTCATCTGTACCTGGAAATGATTAGCTTGTGGACTTCCTAACTGGAAGGCTGTATCTCCCTCTTGCTTCCCCTCCCTCTTTCCTTTGCCCCTGCTCTCTGCCTGGCCTTCTTCTTTCTATCATCTTTCCACAAAACGGGGTTGCACACCCACGTGGTGCAAGCAAGATGTTAAAACACAATTAACAACAAAATAGATACGCTTGCTGGGCCCATGGAGCTTAGAGCTGAAGAAAAATACGGACAAAAAACAAGCAGTAAAAAAGCATGGTGTGTACTCTGATCTGGAGAAACATTCCCCAATTAGGATAGAGTTTTATTCATCTTTGTATTTCTACTGCTTCACAAGGGGCCTAGGTACTTAGTAAACAGTGTTTGGACTGAGTACAAACAAAAGAATGAAAGAATGAGAATGTTGACATCAAAGAACTCTGGGTTCTTCTAACTCTTTGATCTTAAATTTATAAAAAGAAGGGGCGCAGGTTAATATTTTTTACCATCTTTAAGTTTCTACTTTTATCTTCCTTGAATTTGTTTATTCATTCAACAAATATTTGTATATGTTTGTGCCCAGGTACTGTCCTAGGAATTGGTGGATAGCCATCAACAGTGGAATCAAAGTCCTGATCCTCAAGAGGCTTACATTCCAGAATCAGAAGGAGATATAGACCATAAGCAAGCATGCATAGCCCACAGTATAAATTCAGGTACTGGTAAGTTCAAGTAAGATGTCAGAGGGTGATGGAGTTTCTTTGTCAGGAATGATTGTAGAGGAAGCCTGCATGAGAAGGGAACATTTGAGTGGAGATCTGAATAAAGTGCTATTAAAAAAAGAATAAGAAGAAAGAAAGAAAGAAAGACAGAAAAATGCTCTTTATACCATGAGGGATTATGAGCCCAATGCTGGCCCTTTGGTTTTGTGAATACACTGTACACAAGGATGAAATGATCTTCATAGCAGCTCTGCCATGCAGATATGTTGTCTTGGCTTGATGAGTGATGTGAAACTTCTCATGTTGCAAAATGTTGCACTCTCAGACATTTAAAATAAAGTGGGTTTGCCTTTTACTGAGCTCAAATGCATCTTCTTTTCATTTCCACCCACCCGAACTAGTTGTGCTTTTTGTGCACAGAGACTGATAGCTGTTCATCAAAATCTTTATTCTTTTCTGCTTGGACCACAGTTGAACTCCATTTCCCATCCCCATTGTTGCTGGGAATGTGTGCTGGAGTGAGAGCTGAGCAACATGGGCAAGTGGCTATGTCTGCCCACTGGGCCTGGCACCCACAATCTGCTGGCTTGAGCCATTTCCTCTGTTGGCTAAACACAAATGACAAGGCTCCGGGAATGGCAGAGCAACAATTTGGAAGGAGTTCTTTGGACTGCAAGGAGATCCAACCAGTCCATTCTGAAGGAGATCAGTCCTGGGTGTTGTTTGGAAGGACTGATGCTAAAGCTTGAAACTCCAATACTTTGGCCACCTCATTCGAAGAGTTGACCATTGGAAAAGACTCTGATGCTGGGAGGGATTGGGGGCAGGAGGAGAAGGGGATGACAGAGGATGAGATGGTTGGATGGCATCACTGACTCAATGGACATGAGTTTGAGTGAACTCCGGGAGTTGGTGATGGACATGGAGGCCTGGCGTGCTGCAATTCATGGGATGGCAAAGAGTCAGACACAACTGAGCGACTGAACTGAACTGAACTAGACCCCGAGGTGAGCAAGTGAAAGAGAGAAACCCCATTCACTTTCCTGGGACTGCCTATGTGAGCGAGAAACAGCTTTTCACTTTGTTAAGACAATATCTGTTGGGGCTTAATTCAATGACTGTGTTGAGCTAACCCTTGTTTGTGTCTAATTCTATAGTAGTGAACCTAGTTCCCATGACTAATACACCCTGGAACAGAAGAATGTATCTCCCAGGCTTGCTCCTGGTTTTCAACACCTTTGTACCATTAGATTCAACACCTTTGTATGCACAGATTCTATTTGCAAGCATATCTTAATATCTACAATTGATTCCTTTAAAATGCATAGGGTCTCAAAAGACAAAACGAGGGAAAATACAAGCACATGGACGATCTTTTCTAAACCTGTATTTATAACTTAGAATACATGAGCTGGCACACAAAGGGTAATATAGAAGGTAGTCAACAAATGTTGGTCCAAGGAATAAATGATAGGATTCTCATAAGTTTTATTCACCGAAGGTAGAAGAGAGTGATGTTCTTAGGCAGGCTTCCTACTTGTGCACACTTGTGGGTCAATGTCTGTGCATGGCGCACACACCACAGAGAGACTTTGAGCATGACCTAAAGCCAAAGGAACACATTATCTTACTTCTGGCTAAACAAAGACAAGAGAACAGTCGCTAAAAACAGTTTTCCCCATCGGTTTTATTTTCATGGAGATTTGAATGATAACATTTGAATTATGTATCCTGTAAAAAAGCATTTTGTAGATAGAACTGCCAAATCTCTACTGGACTGAGAGTCCTAGCGCACCCATCTGTTCAGCCGAAAAGCTGGGTGTTGCTTTCCTTCCGAAGGGACAGTCTGTGCAGACCCGAGATCTGATGCGGAGAGCACATGTTTGTTTTCAGAATGTTTCAAGACCTTACTACTAACACCAGGCATAACTCTCTACTCTTCATACACACTCATTAAGCAAATCAGCTGCAGTCTTCAACCTCTGAGCTAGGCATCAGGGAAGCAGCAAGCATCTGCCCCTAGGTGGGGGTGGGTGTTGAGGCAAAGCTGGGCAGCTATGAGCCTGTGTGATTTTGGTTGCTCCAGCTCTTTTTTTGTAAGTTGTTTCTGGGCATCAACTGAGCTCCAGTTATAGTGGAGGCTCTACTGTGGAGGGCTACCAATGTGATGATTCTTAACCAGGACTTCCCTATAGCTCAGATGGTAAACTCACTTATTATTTACATTCAATCCCTCTCCAAAAGCTCTTTGGTATAAATAGGAAAATAATAGAACACGATTAAAAAATGAAGCACCATTAAAAGCATGTTTGCCAACACAATACAGCTAGCCAAATTAGAAGAGAAATGTTAACATCCAGTTGCATATTCTAATGTCCTGCCTTAACAGGAAGAGTGTATATTGTAAAGATATCAAAAGACTTACAGAGTGACTATAATAACAATCTCAAATAGCAGGTAAAGACTTCAAAAATCTTGATTAAAATGTCAATAAATTGACAAACTGTCTGGAAAATAAACAGATAAATAATTTAATTTTTTGTTTAATTTTTTTTAAGTAAAAGAATGTAGAGGAATTTAATTTCCAGGTAGGAAATCTTTTAAAGCTACAGTCATTAAAAAAAATTAAACGTGTTGCTGATGCAAGACTCAACTAACATTTTAATGGAAAGGAAGAGCTATACCCTAAAAGCAGATGGCAGCACACAATAAAAGCATTAGAAACCCATGAGGAGGGGTGGTATATGTAACAAATGGGGTTGGATTTAACATTGTAGCATTAGAAAAAGATTCCCGTAGGAGTCTTGTTTTGAGCTATGATGGCTGATAGAATTATCACAGTACTGAAAAAAATATTTGCGAAGTTTCTAAGTTCTGAATTTTGCACTAGAGACTCACACTTATGGAACTCTTTCACAAACTGTTATCCATAATAAACTTTAAGTCTTACTCCAAGACTTCTCTCTGCAAACAGAAGGTAAGAAACATCATAATACAAAGGGTTTGTAATATTCTTTCCCAGCTGTAGGTTTTACCCAATTTGGTTATAAAGTGTGATGAATCTATAAATTGAATATGTACTTTATCTCTACAGAGTCCCCCAATATTTTTGTCCAGTATGTTCTTAATTGTTTTTTATTCTTTAGGTTTTTTTAAGTGGTCCCCCGAACAACTGGTTCAGAAGTCTGCTGGCACATACACATATTTGGGGATATTCAGTGTATTTAAATGTTACTCAATGGGAAGAAACACTACACATTTTCTCTCTCTTCTCTCCGCCTGCAGTGACTAATTCACTCCTGTAAAACATTCAGAGTAATATCGCTAAAGAGAAACATCAAAAGCTTATGCATATTTCAGAACCTTTCTCATTTTGTTTCAATTTCCTATGAGAGCTACCATTTCTAAATTTATTAAAGTAAATGATTAAACACAGAATATCACATTGGCCTCATGAAGGGGAAATGCAGATCAGAGCTACAACCATTTAATTCAGGAGAGGCCGTATGGTCAGGCAGTCTGAGTGCAGAGGCAGATATGAGGCGGGGCAGGAGGTGGGGGTTGGGGGCGGTTTGTTTCTTCCTCCTAAGACATCATCGACTGTGAAGAACCACAGTCAAGGGCGACATGAGCCGACATATTCTGGCCCAAGTTCTCCTGTCCAGTGTGACCCATAGTTCTTTTAGCCCTTGAGATTACTTCTTCAACTTGAAGCTAAAACATTTGTTCCATGACAAATACAAGATCTCTTGTGGGCATCAAGCCTAAATGCCTAGGCTTGCTCTCTGGCACCATAATCCATAGACACAATTCTTTCCAGTTTTAGATTGGGTAATTATATCTTGCTTTTGGTCCAGGGAGGGAAGGAAGTTGGGAACTCTGGCCACAAAACTGAACCCAGTGTCAGTTTCTAATTTTAGTATAAGAATAAAGGGAACTTTCCAAGAGTTCCCACTTTTGACACTTTAAAGACTGGGAGAGGGCATCATTTATGGTTAATACTGATGCTTTTCATCCATCTGAGCCCATTCTATCCATTGTCCTTGCTCAAGAAAATGTCTACTAGGAAGAATGCAGAGCACAGACTAGCACTCAATGAAGGAAAACAATGGCATATTCCCTTCTGGCCTGATATGGAAGAGAAAATTTGATTTTTGACTTACAGGCATTTTATTGCCTCACCTTATCATTATAGGATAGCACCTCCATTTGGAGCTCTAAAGAACCAGGACAATGACATATGTCAGCTTTTCATGTTGTCTAAAAAAAGCTTCAGTGACTCCTTTCCACATGAATCTCTCTTCCTAGCAAAGACCCGGATAATTCATTGCAGAGTAGGAATTCCTCTGAATGGGTTCTCCCTTTCAAGTGATTTGACTAGATCTGGCCTCGTTTATGTTATCCAGAGGTCATGCATTCTATAAAACTCTGGCTATTCATTGATCTCTACCTATATGTCATGCACTATGTTAGTGTTGAATATGCATTACTTCATTCAGCTCAGACTACATTTGAGGTAGGTTTCATAATTTCCAATTCACATTTTTAAGAAAAAATAACCAATAGTGGCATTGTCCACCAGATTCACTCATTTATAGTAAGGTCATTGATTCTTACTGTTTCTCTGAATAGGCAGAGATGGCAACATCTTAAGACAATTATTATATATTATGTGAGGAGTCACTAATGTGCCTTCCTAAGTTATGGAATTGTAATGATTCTATTGGCTCAGGCAACAGTGCAGCAGAATCTATGAGGTTTGATTAAACCTATTCACTGGCAGGGTAGCTACTGGAATACACACATTGGTAAAATCTACATAGTCTCCTAAAGGAAATCAACCTTGGATATTCATTTGGAAGGACTGACGCTGAACTGAAGCTTTAATACTTGGCCACCTGATGTGAAGAGCTGACTCTGTGGAAAAGACCCTGATGCTGGGGAAGATTGAAAGCAGGAGGTGAAGGGGATGACAAAGGACAAGATGGTTGGATGGCATTACTGACTCAATGGGCATGAGTTTGAGCAAGCTCTGGGAGTTGGTGATGGACAGGGAAGCCTGGCATGCTGCAGTGTATAGGGTAGCAGAGTTGGACATGACTTAATGACTGAACAGCAACAGTCTCCTTAAGCCTCTCGGGGTGGTAGATGGCCACAGGGGGTGAAGGTGTAATCCACTAAATGATGGCTTGTGAGTTTAGAGATCACCAGTGGACTGCCAACCTGAACAGTGGCACTGGAACTCTAGGAAGAGAAGGGCCTTGAAGAGTGAGTGCATGTGTGAAGGTATCGTGGAGGAAATGGAGTTTCCTGGCCCTGAAGCCTGGTTTGTCTGGAGCACAACCTCCTGACACAAATTGGTTTTGACAGCAAAGCCATCATCCCGTATAATAAAGATGCATCAGAAGAGCAGGCTCATGGCATCTCGGTACTAGGATTCCAGCTCTGCTTTTCTGCAGTGACTCTCAGCTGTGCTCTCCTCCAAGCTTTGGATAGCAGTAGCAGGATGCCACAGCCATTCCAGAAGCCAAATCCAGGTGGGACGAAAAAACCCAGAGGGAGAGCATGGCCTTCTCTTTCTCTGCCTCTTTCTTAGGCGCAAGGAAAACATTCCCAGAATTCCTTCAGGGGGTTTTCCCTTATACATTGACCAGAATTGCATCGCAGGTCAATACCAAATCAATCCCTGGCAAAAAGAGGGAGATCACCCTGATTGTTGTTGTTCCTCAATCACTCAGTCATGTCTGACTGTGACCCCATGGACTGTAGCCTGCCAGACTTCCCTGTCCTTCACCATCTCCCAGAGTTTGTTCATACTCATGTCCATCGAGTCAATGATGTCATCCAACCATCTCATCCTCTGTTGTCCCCTTCTCCTCCTGCCCAAAATCTTTCCCGAATTAGGGAATGCTTTTACCAATTAAGATTTGCTCTTGGATTTGAGGATGGGTAGGCTTGGGAGGCAGAGCAGGCAATGGCACCCCACTCCAGTACTCTTGCCTGGAAAATCCCATGGACAGAGGAGCCTGGTAGGCTGCAGTCCATGGGGTCACTGAGAGTTGGACACAACTCAGTGACTTCACTTTCACTTTTCACTTTCATGCATTGGAGAAGGAAATGGCAACCCACTCCAGTGTTCTTGCCTGGAGAATCCCAGGAACAGGGGAGCCTAGTGGGCTGCCATCTATAGGGTCGCACAGAGTTGGACACAACTGAAGCGACTTAGCAGCAGCAGCAGCAGCAGGCTTGGGAGGGGAGCTGTGTGTCAATTGCTCAATCTTGTCCAACTCTTTGCAATATCACGGACTGTAGCCCTCCAGGCTCCTCTGTCCATGAAATTTTCCAGGCCAGAATACTAGAGTGGGTTGTCATGCCCTTCTCCAGGGGATCTTCCCAAACCAGGGATTGAACACTGGTCTCCTGCATTGCAGGCAGAGTCTTTACTGTCTGAATCACCGGGGAAGCCCATGCTTGGGATGGGGTGACTTTCTAAAAACAATTTGGATTCCTGTATAAAGAAGAAGGATCAGAATGATATTGTGCTGTAGGCCACCTGCAAAATGATACCGCACGCCTATTTCTGCAAGCTGTGTGGCCACAGAGCACCTAGGTCTCTGTTTCCAGGGGAAGTAGATTTCCCATGATCAGAAAACACGGGATCTTTTTCTTGTGTTCTCCCTATAGTTTTTAAAGCTCTGGAGAGAGGCCGGCATTCCTGGACCAGAGAGGCAAGCACGGAGTGGTACCTCACCTTCCCCCACCACAGCCCTGGTGGGGGCTTTCTGTCCACTGCCTTCATCCCAGAGGGAACCTTGAGAGAGCTGGCAAATACTCTGCACAGATAAAAGATAATTGAACAAGGAGTGAGTCGTAAACGGTGACAAAGTGCTATTTCCATAATAAGCTTATCTGAGTAAACTTCTCAGAGCCCCCAAGTTCCCGAGCAGGGTGTGGCTTCGGCAACAGTAAAGAAACAGGCCACGCCAGGAATGTCTGGGAGCTAATGAATGCCCCTGAAGTGCTTGACGTTCCTATCTATCTCTGCTTTGGATCCCTGCCACCTTGACGCTCATGTCAGCCGCTGTTTAATTGGCAAACAGGCTTTCAAAGGCTTGCTGGGCCCTGCTCCCAGGGCCCTGGGGCCTGTTAATGTTTAATTGTCATGTGCAAGGGCCCACTAGCTCTTGGTAGATTTGGGTGTTTGATTGCACTTTGAAAAAGCAGTATTATGAGTCTCTTTCTTGCTTCATGGGCATTTTTACAGACATGCCTCAGAGTCACGTGTCACTTAACCCCAACTTTGAGCAGCCAAGCCCCTGAGTTATGTAGTAGGGGTGGAGCAAGTCACTCTCAAGCTGAAATAGTCCACATTTCCTGATTTGCTTTAAAATCAAGAAGTGTCCAAGGAACATCTGGGAAGACAAACAAACAAAAAGAGTGGGTTAGAGATTTGGAATAGAGGAGGAGAAGCAAACATCACAGAAATGAAATCACTGAACAGCAGAAATGAGATAATTCCCCCTTGAGTGATGAGGGTATGGGCTGTCCTTGAAGCTGGCTTTGTCACTCGTGGCCCTGCTGAAAATGCAAAGATTCTGTGAGGTCTTTTTTTTCTTTTCTTTTTCCCCCTATTCCTCTCTTGGAAAACGTCTATCTGCTTTATATTGTTCGTGTAATTTGAAAAGTCAAAAGAGACTGTCTTAACAAGACTATATAACCTTCATCTAATTACAGAAGGGAGAAGAAGAAATAACAGAAGACAAATACTTTTCCCCCCCCTCAAACTACACGGAAATTGTGAATAAAAGAGTAGCTTCCAACTTCCTGACATTTGAAAAGCACTGCTTTGAATTGCATATAAATGATTTCTTTGAATTTTTAGCTCAGTTCAATTTAATGGAACATGTCTTCATTGAGTGCTTACTAAGGGTTCATATCAAAAATTTCTTGAGTTTTGAATTAGTGGCTTTCATAGAAATTGCCTCTTTTGTCGTATTCTGGAAACGCATCCGTTTGTTGTTTTAATTATCCTCTTGCTGATTGTGAATATCTCCCGAAGGAAGGAATGTACAGAAAAATATTTAATTACACTGCTTCTATCAGAGTGGCAAAACATATATTTATCTCGTTTGTTAATTACATATGTCACAGCTAAAGACCAAACATCAGTTAATGTCGACATTAGCCAGAAGGGTCTGGCAAGCATCAAGAACTAGGTGAATAATAAATAAAAACAATATAGCAAGTGGAAAGCATGTATACCTGATATATGTTTAAATTAAATCAAAACTGCTTGTGCTCTCGTTTTGCCCATTTCTGCTCTCCAAACATAGTCAGATTTTCATATCAAGGACCTCTGAGAAATCTGCTTTGGGCAGAATCACTGCTATGAGCAAGTTTCAGGGTGCCCAGCATGTGGTCAGGTTTGAAGGCAATGCGGCAGACACTTGAAGTCTTTCAAAGGTTTTAATCTCTTTTTCTCTAGTTCCCTTATTTGCCCTAGTCCTCAATTCTTCCCTCTTCACCACTGACTTAGCAATTCCTCTCCTTTGCCAAGAGGTAAGCAGACCACCTCTTCCAATCAGAGCCAGCACCTTGAAGTTCAATCACGCCCAGGGTTCCTAGTCCCAGAACTCCAGCCTCCTCTGATTGTACATTCAGGAATAACCCATTCTGCACAAAGCCTCAGCCCTCCAGCTCCATATGCACAGTTAATTAGTTTAGAGCCCTAAAACGTTGTGTGATTCCTTTCTTAATAGAAATGAGAAGTGGTAAAGATGAGAGGCCTTTATTCACACTTTATCAGCTATCTTAAATGAAGGGGTATATTATCCTCTGGAAAGATTTACAGGAACAGCCATTATGCACCTCACTCTTATTATCAGTAATGACAGTGAATGCAGGCACGCAAGAGTGAGGCGCTTTGGGCTTTACACAGGAGGCCACTCTGGCCCTTCTGTTATAACCATTCCTGCTTCACATGTCTTAAATATCAGCAGAATGAAACAAAACAGTGTTCAAGGTTTAAAGACTATCTGGATATGTGTTTTTCAAAGGAAATTGCATTGATACATTACAAAGGTTTGCAAATTTACTTTACGATAGCAAATGATTATGACTGTTGCTCGCCCTCTAGGAAATGCTCTAGAGGGGAAAACACGGGGCTAGGGGTGCCAGAGCCATGCCAGGGGTTCTGCGTCAGCACACTATGAAGCAATTAGAATCTTGAGACTGTTCATTGCTTATCTTAAGTGTTGGCAAAGCCAGGACATGTGGGTGCAAGAGACAGCAAAGTGGGAGAAGAGACCATTTTTCTAATTCTGGGGAAGAGGTTGACATATATTGATCCATCCATTCATGTATGTGTTTATTTACTCTACATATGTATCAAACACCCGCTATGTGTCAAGCAGTATTAGGCTACAAGGATATAATAGTGAAGAGGGTAAATTAGGTCAGTGGTCTTCAACCTTTTTGACACCAGGGATGAGTTTCATGGGAGCCAATTCTTTCACAAAATGGAGACTGGAGGGTGGGGGGAGATGGTTTCAGAATGATTCAAGAGCATTACATTCATTGTACAGTTTATTTCTATTATTATTATATCAGCTCCACCTCAGATCATGACGCATTAGATCCTGGAGGCTAGGCTCCCTGGATTAGGTTTTTGCCCCCTGGAAACTCACACCTTTTGGAAAGATAGAAACTGAACAATTGATTTCATAGGTAATACTGTTACTGTTGCTGTGCAGGATAAGCATAAGAACCGGTGCCCTCAGTGAAGGGAGGCGAGCAGCAGGAGAGGCATCTGAAGTTAAGTGTCTACTCTGGAGGAAACTTGACAGCACAGTGGGGACGGGACACAGTTGGGGAAGCACTTGCCAGGTAGAAGAGGCAACATGTGCGGAGGTCCTCAGGCAGCCACCTTGCAAATTCCGGTTCTGCCACTCAATAAAGAGTAGTAACAATGATGAGTTCTTCCTTCGAAACATTGTGCAGAGGGTACATTTATTTTCTTCTTCTACTGAAAAAGGCATGTAATGAGGGTTACCATACACAATGAATCAGTTTGTCACGAAACTGAAGCTGAACTCCAGCCAAAGAAACTGTTAGGGTTTGGATTATAAAACTAGTAGAATCCCTACTAGCTCTTCCTAACCATCCCCCATCCTCAGACCCTCAGGGCCAATCATTTCTGTGCTCCTTGTACACAAGGTTTAACTTCTGATGGGCCTCAGACTATAACTGTGCTTCTCAAATTTTCTGTGATGAAAGACGGAATTTTTTTAAAAATGCCATTATAACCTGATGATTTTATAAAATATAATAGAATGACTCACTAGGAAAATGATCATACACTTTGAGATCACAGCTCTATCATTTGCTGTACAATCTTCTAGATACTTACTCTCAATTTCTGTGCTCATCTCATTGCAAATTGATTGCACTTTGCATACCAGTTCTTCCCTTAAGGATCAGGATTATTCCTCATTTTCAAATTTTGTCTCATTGACCCCAGCCAGTCTCTCCTCCAGGAATACATCTACATCTCTGGAAATTACTGACTGGATTACCTCCCAGGCAAGAGGTTTCCCTGCATTCCTTCCCCACAGCAAAACCCTGAGAGGCACTTATCTTAAGTCCTGGTATTTCCAGGGCTTGCAGGGTAATCCCAGGTGTCCCTATTTCATGCCTCTTTTTTTTTTTCTCAAGACTTCGATATTAATGTAAAAGACCAGGATTCTCAAACCAGCAGATGTGATGGGCTGAGAAATCTGGGCCAGAGTCTCAACATTCACTGAGGGACTGAAGGGCCTGGGGAGCCTGCCCAGGAGGCTTGTTTAGGCTTGTTGTTCTATGGGTGGGCTGGGAGTCTAGACGGTGGGTGGGGTGGAGGGGTGGAGGGTGGTGATTGTGAGGGTCTTGCGTCCTGCTAGGGGGATGGGGGAGAAATACAGGCCAATGCAAGAGATTATAAGGCAGAAATGTGCAGATCCCTGGAGGAGGCCCTTTAGGCAGATAGGCTGGGGACTTCTGCAGCACGAGCAGCCAGGAATCTAGCCACTGTGAAGTCAGGGTCAGAAAGCAGCCCCAGACAGCTCTGAGAGCGGAAGACACTCAAGGGATTCCAACTCGACTCCCATGACCCTCTTGCTGGCTCTTCTTCCTCTGTGTGTCTTTATGGGTTTGAAAGCCTTTAGGACTTAGTTCTCGTCTCATTATCTTCTTGTTCTATCCTTTTCCCCTAGATTATCTTGCCTACCTCCATGATTTCAATAACTTCAACAAAACCTATAATTTCCAAGTTGTGTCTCTAACATACCTTCTGATCTGAGCTCCAGGTGATATTGAATTATCCATCTTAAGAATAATAGATTACTTCTCCAGGGAGAGATCTGGCTCTGGTCTAAGATCTGAGCTTTCCTGGCTTCTGGGGCAAGACCACAGTTCTGGGCCCTGGAACTCCCAGGGCTCCTTCTCATCAACTTCTCACTTGGAGCTCTGCCTTTGGAATATGGCAGTTGATATATTCAGATCCGTATAACCAACCACTGAGAATAGTCCTAACTGTTTCCCTTAAATATTGCTCAGTATTGAAAGGCCTAAATAAAAAGCCATTCTTTTGAATAAATATGCCATTTTGAGCAATTTCTTCTAGGATTCATGTCATCTTGGTATTCACATAGCCATACACCATAGAAAAAAGATGGCAGTCTTCTGCAGATGAAAAAGAATATGGCTAGAACATGAAACAAAGATCATTGTTCTTGCTCAGTCTAAGCATGGATAGGAAATGAGTCAGAGGCTCCCATGAAGCAACCAGCAGCAGAAATAGACCCAAAATGATGATTTTAAATAATAGCTCCTGGTTGAACTGAGCTTTTTTTGTTGTTATTGTTATTTCAATGTTTCTGGTTCTAAACTGTCTCCAACTAGAAATAAAGTGTATAGATTGGAAAAGGGAAAAATGACTTCTCATATTCACTTTGAGCTACTTATCCTGTGTCATGGGGCAAAGTGGATTTGGGGCTGAAGGAGAGAGGTCAAGTGTTCCAGCCTGAACTGGAACTCAGTGTGGACTAGAGCCAGAAACAGCTAAGTATGTCCTATGCTGGGATGTGGGGGCAAGGGAAAATAGGATGGTTTTAATTTTGCATCTTTTTTCTTCTGAATTATGGTTACTATTTTTTTTTCCATTTTGTCCTTGCAGTATAGTCATCCATTTACTTAAAAACAATCACAGAACAGCAGTGTTAGTCACTGTGAATGCAAAGATCAATGTGAGATCGTGAGGAACTTGAAATCTGGAGGACATGCAACTGATGGGTGAATACCTTTTGAATGGGAGGAAGGAAAAGTGGTGGCTCATATTTCAAGGAAGACAGATCTGTAAGTCTAAGGAGTGAGTTGGTAGGAAATAGTTCTAGGGCTCCAAAATCACTGCAGACGGTGACTGAATCCGTGAAATTAAGAGACACTTGCTCCTTGGAAGAAAAGCTATGACCAACCTAGACACACACATTAAAAAGCAGAGACATTACTTTGCCAACAAAGGTCCGTCTAGTCAAGGCTATGGTTTTTCCCGTAGTTACGTATGGATGTGAGGTGCACGATAAAGAAATCTGAGTACTGAAGCATTGATGCTTTTGAACTGTGTTGTTGGAGAAGACTCTTGAGAGTCCCTTGACTGCAAGGAGATCAATCAATCAATCCTAGAGGAAATCAATCCTGAATATTCATTGGGAGGACTGATGCTGAAGCTGAAACTCCAATACTTTGGCCACCTGATGTGAAGAACTGACTCATTGGAAATGACCCTGATGCTGGGAAAGATTGAAGGCAGGAGAAGAAGGGGATGACAGAGGACAAGATGGTTGGGTGGCATCACTGAAATGATGGACATGAGTTTGAGCAAGCTCCAGGAGTTGGTGATGGACAGGGAATCCTGGTATGCTGCAGTCCATGGGGTCATGAAAAGTTGGACATGACTGTGTGACTGAACTGAACTGAGTTCATAATAGAACTGTTCAGAAATTATGCTGTATGAAACTTGTGATTTATAAGAAATATATATTTGGTCATTCAGATAACAAAATATATATTTCTCATATATGTTTGGTCTTTATCCATGGTACCTAGTCTACAGTTCCCAAGACCGTTGAAATCTCCTAAATGATAAGAATATTTTTTGATATAATATTTGTTCTCTTATCCTCAGTTCTTAAAATTGCTTCAGAGCCTTAACGATGGAATGGGTGTCTTGTTATTCACAATAAGCCCTTTCCCAACACAAGAGGATTTATGTAAATGAAGTGACTTATGGCAATCACATAATATTGAGGACTGGTTGCCAGGAAACCAGCATTAAATGGAGTGCTAGAACTTTCAGCCCTACCTTTTGAATTCTAGGGAGAAGGGAGGAGTTGGAGATTGAATTCAATCATCAATGGCCAATGATTTAATCAACTGTGTCTATGTAGGGCTTCCCTGGTGTCTCAGTGGTAAAGAATTCTCCTGCCAATGCAGGAAACGCAGGTTCGATCCCTGACCCTAGAAGATCCCACATGTCGCAGAGCAACTAAGCCTGTGCGCCACAACTGTTGAGCCTGTTTCTAAAACTTGTAAGCCACAACTACTGAGCCCATGTGCCACAACTACTGAAGCCTTCACATCATAGAGCCTGTGCTCTGTAATACGAGAAGCCACTGCAGTGAGAAGCCAGCAGATCACAAGGAAGAGTAGCCCTCACTGCAACTAGAGAAAACTCTCACGCAGCAACAAAGACCCAGTGCAGCCAGAAAAAAACAAAAAAAAAAGGTCATGTCTATGTAATGAAGTCTCCATAAAGACAACAAGACAGGGTTCAGAGAACTTATGGGATGGTGGACACTTGGAGATTTGGACAGAGTTGAACCTACAGAAAGGGAAGGGAAACCCTCTGCCTTTTTTCCATACCTTGACCTACACATCTCTTCATGAGTTGTCAGTTCAGTTCAGTACAGTCGCTCAGTCGTGTCCGACTCTTTGCGACCCCATGAATTCGAGTCAGTGATGCCATCCAGCCATCTCATCTATGTTGCCCTCTTACTCTTTTATAATACTAAACTGTTATTAGTAAGTGCAACCTTCCTGAGTTCTGTGAGTTGCTCTAGTGAGTTAATCAAACCCAAGGAGGGGGCTGTGGGCACCTCCAAACCAGAGTTGGTGGGTCAGAAACATAGTTGATAACCTGTGCTTGGGACTCACATCTGAAGTTGGGGAGAACGGGGCTTGTAGGACTGAGCCCTTACTCTGTGAGATCTAATGCTCTTTCTGGGTAGACAGAATTGAGTTGAATTTTAGGACCCCCAGCTCGTGTCCCAAGCATTGCTTAGTGGTGTGGGGCGTGGGGGTGGGGGGACGAAAAACAAAAACATTATTTCACCCATTGTAATCAGTCACCATAACTCAACATTGGCTCCAACAATTGATCTGTTACTCTGCTATGGTTCTGTGCTAGGGGTAGGCTTGGTCCCTGTACTCACAGAGCTCGGAGTCTGGGAAAGGTGGATTGATGGAGAGTCAAACAAATGTGACAAACATGAAGACGATTGTGACACAGAAAGCCCTCTCGAGGAGAGATGTTCAGAGACTGTGAATCCTAGGTGAGAGACACTTGGCTCAAGAAGTTGGAGAAAACATCCCAATGAAAGGGTGGGGGTCCCTGAGTGGATTCAGATCTTTATTAGTTGGATAACATGGTTGCCTTTGGGCTTCCTGGAGTCTTACATAAGCTGCAGGAGCCCATTTTTCTTCATCAAGGGACTGGCTTTAGGTAACCTTCCAGTCTGGAGTCTGCCCTATGGACACCATTCAGTTTATCACACATGTAAGACTGCACTTTATTCCCCGGATGTGAGGCTCAAGGGTAATACACAAACCAACTTCCTAAGGCTCATTATGTGCCCCAAATTGTGCTGTTTCTCAAGCATTTATTTCATGAAATGCTCATTATTATTTTAGGAGCTGACAGAGGAGCCTGGCCTGCTGCTGTCCACGCGGTCACAAAGAGCTGCATAACTTAGTGACTAAACAACAGCCAAAGATCCTAGTATGTTTCTACTTTATTTATGAAGAAATCTGCAGTAAGAGAAATGAAGCTTCTTGTAAAAATACCTGCCATCTGGCCAGAGACTGAACCATGGTACATAGACACTGAACCATGGTCTGCTGGAATCACAAGTTCATACCCTCTGCCACTAAGATACATTGTGTTCCATTTTCAGGGAAATCATGATGTTTTAAATGTCCTGCACAGGCATTTCCACTCAGAATTTCAAACCAGCTCAATCTTTGCCTTGGTCCACCCCACAAGGTAGGAGGGAGTCTGGGTTCATACAGTGCAACCTCTACTCCCAAGGCTTCAGCCAAAGGCCACCAAAATGAACTAAGATTTCACTCTAAGCCTTTTCCCAGAGTACCAAGCATGAACGGGCAATAGAGAAAGAGGACTTTGTCCCTACTGCCCAAAGCTCTGAATTGGTTAAGGAAATTGATACAACAAGAGGGGCTCCTGAGCTCTGAGGTTTATTAGTCCCATCTTTGAGCTGATCCAAAGTGTAAGCATTCCAGACAAAGGCCACACACCGCAGGGCTGAGGCCCCACTGTTCTCCATGTGTTTGCCCCACAAGACACATCCTTCAGCCTCAGAAAGAGTTATGAGCTCCGGCATCCTGTAGAGCAGGGAACAGACATCTCCCCTCAGTCAACTGCCCTCAACTTGCTGAAAACATGATTCATGAGAACTATTGCTTTCTGCAGAAGGACACTTTGGCTCTGCTCTGAGCCCAGGAATAGACTGGCCACAATCAACTCCCCTGAAGAAGTGGTTTCCCCACCGCATAACTCTTCCACATGAGGACAATGGCTTTTTTCAGTGTGGTAAAAGGGAAGTTTAACCAAAGGAAAAACTGAGCCCACACTGATAAAACAGCCAGGTTATCAAGGGACTGCCAGGCATGGGAGCTGTGGCACCCTGGCCTTGTGGTGACTTTAGGAACATCCTTTGTATAGGTTTCCCAACCGCCCTTCAGCATGGAAGCGTCACCTCAAACTACTCCCCAACCATTCTCCATGCTCACATAACTGTGTTTACCAAGGTTCATAATTATATGCTGGGTGTATAACATGTAAAACAGTGCCCTTTCTGGGGGCAGCCTTGTGTGGTATTGCAAAAGCCACCAAGTCATAACTTGGTGTTGACTACTGAACACCTATGTTGTGTGAAAGAACTGTCTTAGATGCTCATTCTTGTTCTTCTATTAACCCCTCCCAAACTCCACCGGGAGAGTAGAGTTTGTCTATCTTTAGAAGCAGGTTCAAAGAGTCAAGCAAATTTCTTAACACAGATAGTGACAGAGCAGGATTTAAACCAGGACTGTCTGATGCAAAGAAATATACTTAGACTGTCCCCCAAATGTCTGTCTATTTTAATATGTGAACCAGGCCTCAGAGAAAGGAAAATAGAAAGCACATATGTTTTTGTGTAGCATTCAGACAAATTTGCAGTTTCCTCTAAATCAAAAGTATAAAGGTTTTCGGATTAAGAAACAGAAATGTCTATGTGTTGGGGTTCCACATGGAGAGTTTTGTCCCTCGAGGTGACACCTTCACTTGGCAAGGAGACCTTTTGAGTGTGGTGATGGAATAACGCAGAATACAAAGAATATTACTTTTTTCCCCCCCAAACTAAGGGAAAAAAGTGACCCAAGACTGACTTTCTAGCCACTCTTCCTTCCCAACCAACCATGGCAAGTCCCAGGGAGACCCCACACACACACCAGGACGCCATGTTCCCCTCACAGGTCAGTGTTTTCATGGTCCTTCTGGAGTGAAACAGACACGCACGCTGAGAGAGCAGAACCAAGAGGGCCCCAGAGATCACCTCACTCACTTTCCGGCTATGGCCTCAGTCTCCTCCTAGCTTAACCACTTCACAGTGAAAGAGAATCCTTACCCATATAAGCATGTTTTTTGTGTTAATTCCATTAAACAAATTGACTAGATGAATATTTAATTGAGATATTATGTAGTAGGCACTCTTAGAGATTATACAAAATGGTCTTTAAGAATATGGGAAATTATTAGAATGCTTATCTTCTTCCTTAAATTTTTACTTGATATGTGGCTTATAATATGACAAATTAACAGGATAGATAAGAGTGTTAATTTAAAAAGGAATATACTAATATATATGCATATAAACATATATGTGAATACACAAATGAAAACACAGGCACCTAATCCAAAAGTATTTTAAACAGATAGAAAGTGAAAATGAAAGTCGCTCAGTCATGTCCACCTCTTTTTGACCCCATGGACTATACAGTCCATGGCATTCTCCAGGCCAGAATACTAAAGTGGGTAGCCTTTCCCTTCTCCAAGGGATTTTCCCAACCCAGGGCTTGAACCCAGGTCTCCTGCATGGCAGGCAGATTCTTTATCAGCTGAGCCACAAGGGAAGCCAAAGAATACTGGAGTGGGTAGCCTATCCCTTCTCCAGAGGATCTTTCCCACCCGGGAATTGAACTGGGGTCTCCTGCATTGCGGGTGGATTCTTTACCAACAGAGCTATCATGGAAGCGCCATTTGATTTTTTTTTTTTTTTTGCTGATGCCTGAAGTTCCTTTATTTATTTATTTTACTTTATTTTACTTTACAATATTGGTTTTGCCATTCATCAACATGAATCCGCCACGGGTGTACACGTGTTCCCAATCTGAATCCTCTCCGACCTCTCTCCCCATACCACCTCTCTGGGTCATCCCAGTGCACCAGCCCCAAGCATCTTGTATCCTGCATTTAACCTAGATGGGCGATTCGTTTCTTATATGATATTATACATGTTTCAGTGCCATTCTGCCCAATCATCCCACCCTCTCCCTCTCCCACAGAGTCCAAAATACTATTCTATACATCTGTGTCTCTTTTGCTGTCTTGCATACAGGGTTATCGTTACTATCTTTCTAAATTCCATATATATGTGTTAGTATACTGTATTGGTGTTTTTCTTTCTGGCTTACTTCACTCTGTATAATCGGCTCCGGTTTCATCCACCTCATTAGAACTGATTCAAATGTATTCTTTTTAATGGCTGAGTAATACTTCATTGTGTATGGAACCCCATTTGAAACAGATAAATGTATATTATTATAAAAGCTTCAACAGAAGCTTCTTTTGCAAAGGACCATTGGAAATATTAAAACGCTGCATCTGTGTCTGACCCTAGGGAAGGGGCAAAAAAGATGCAGAAGGAAAATATGTTATTTGATATCAAGAAGATCCCCCGGAGGAGGGCATGGCAACCCACTCCAGTATTCTTGCCTGGAGAATCTCATGGACACAGGAGCCTGGCGGACTACAGTCCACAGGGCTGCAAAAAGTCAGACACCACTGAAGTGACAAAACACTCACGTATAGTAACAGCAGCAGCATTAAATAAACAAATTCGTTGTATAGACATTTAAATTGTCATTAGATATTACTATTCTTAATTATTTAGCTGTTATTGGTAGCAGCACTCTGTTATTATTCAATCACTCAGTCGTGTCCTACTCTTTGCGATCTCAGTGACTGCAGCATGCCTGGCTTTCCTGTCCTTCACCATCTCCCTGAGTGTGCTCAAACTCATGTCCATTGAGTCGATGATGCCATCCAAACATCTCATCCTCTGTCGCCTTCTTCTCCTCCTGCACTCAGTCTTACCAAGCATCAGAGTCTTTTCCAGTGAGTTGACTCTTCACATCAGGTGGCCAAAGTATTGGAGATTCAGAGTTCCAGCCATTCTTTTCTTTTTTGGAGAATCTGAGAAGTTGCATCTAGAACACTATTTCCAAGAACTTTTCTGTATAGTGAAGGTCCAACAATGCTTGGATGCTTCCCACATTCTCCAAACAAAGTCCCTCTATACCGCTCACAGTTTGAGGTTGAGAAGGGAGTGGTAGGAGTGGGTTGGGGTACAGACCTCAAGCTCTTCTCCTGGCTGTGTGCTCCTCTTTCCTCTTATCCTTCATTCAGAGAATTGATGCCTTATGCATCCTCTTGGGGTCAGCCTAGGGTTCTCTTGCTCCTTTATCCCCAGTATCCACATATCTGCAGATCATCAAAATGTTCTCTGGAGTCTAGCTCCCAAATATTCTGTCTTTGCCTCCTCTGCCTCGGCTGGTCTGATCTTACCATCCAGTCAGTCCACCATAATTTATTGCCTAGAGGAAAGCATTCTAACCTTACTCCCTGCTTCTCGACTCACTATTCAGTCTCCATGTTACAGAGTAAACTTTCTAGAGCATAAATGTGATCCAGTTACTCCTGTTGTTGAAATGTCCCGCATCAGTCCCTCATTCTCTGACTTAGTAATTATGCCCTCTACTTTCTGGCCCAAAGCCTGAGTTCCTTTTGCTCTCTGCCATGCTACCTACATTCCAGATGTACACCATGCAATTAACTTGTTTCTAGACCTTTCTTCAAAATGCCCACACATTTTTCCTTGTCCTTCTCTAATGCATAGTCTTTCTAGAGCTTCCAAGTCTTATTCTATATTATCTTTGTGACCAGAGGAAGAACTGAACACATCCTTTCCTGTGAGCATAATGTTCCATAGCTGTTACCAATCTGTTGTTGCTATATATTTACATATATATATATATATCTCCTCTAGTAGACTAGAAGCTCCTTGAGGATCAGGGGCCAGATCCTATCATTACACTTTCTACCCCAGCAGCTCCATACACTACTAAGCACCCCAATAGCTCAGCCAAATTCCTTCCTCCACTGCAAGTCATGACCCATGAGCCATGGCATGACCCTCACTGGGAAGTTTAAGGGCACTCAGACAGGTAATGGGTCTTATTGGATCCAAACATAACTAGCTTACTGCCAACATAACTTCATTAAAGGTTGAGAAATGCACATTGCTTTAGAATCCAGAAGCAAAGCCCCCTAGATAAAGCATCAAAATGCTGGTCAAAGTAGCACTCCAGAGAGCCAGTACCACTCCTTCGCACTTGGGCTGAAAGATAAACATCTGTTCTCTATCCTCAACTTCAACCAAACCCCAGATGCTGTGCTGTGCTTAGTCAGTCATGTCTCAGTTCAGTTCAGTCGCGCAGTTGTGTCCGACTCTTTGCGACCCCATGAATTGCAGCACGCCAGGCCTCCCTGTCCATCACCAACTCCCGGAGTTCACTCAGACTCACGTCCATTGAGTCCGTGATGCCATCCAGCCATCTCATCCTCGGTCGTCCCCTTCTCCTCCTGCCCCCAATCCCTCCCAGCATCAGGGTCTTTTCCAATGAGTCAACTCTTTGCATGAGGTGCCCAAAGTACTGGAGCTTCAGTTTTAGCATCATTCCTTCCAAAGAAATCCCAGGGTTGATCTCCTTCAGAATGGACTGGTTGGATC
>SJXQ01001555.1:21482-69727 GCA_006408695.1 Aepyceros melampus | reverse complement strand
GAGTTCATGATCTGAGCCACAGTCAGCTCCCGGTCTTGTCTTTGTTGACTGTATAGAGCTTCTCCATCTTTGGCTGCAAAGAATATAATCAATCTGATTTCGGTGTTGACCATCTGGTGATGTCCATGTGTAGAGTCTTCTCTTGTGTTGTTGGAAGAGGGTGTTTGCTATGACCAGTGCATTTTCTTGGCAAAACTCTATTAGTCTTTGGCCTGCTTCATTCCGCATTCCAAGGCCAAATTTGCCTGTTACTCCAGGTGTTTCTTGACTTCCTACTTTTGCATTCCAGTCCCCTATAATGAAAAGGACATCTTTTTTGGGTATTAGTTCTAAAAGGTCTTGTAGGTCTTCATAAAACCATTCAACTTCAGCTTCTTCAGCATTACTGGTTGGGGCATAGATTTGGATAATTGTGATATTGAATGGTTTGCCTTGGAGACGAACAGAGATCATTCTGTCATTTTTGAGATTGCATCCAAGTACTGCATTTCGGACTCTTTTGTTGACCATGATGGCTACTCCATTTCTTCTGAGAGATTCCTGCCCACAGTAGTAAATATAATAGTCATCTGAGTTAAATTTTGCAATCCCATGGATTGTAGCCCACCAGGCTCCTCTGTCCAGGCAAGAATACTGGAGTGGGTTGCCATGCCTTTCTCCAGGGCATCTTCCCAACCCAGGGATCAAAACCATGTCTCCTGCTTGCAGGCAGATTCTTTACTGTCTGAACCACCAGGCGAGCCTGCCTTCCCAGGTATATGTAGGAGTAGCAAACACTGCTGGAATCAGCCGGTACATATGGGAACGGGAAACAGAATGCCGCAATATGGAGATGCATTTTAGAACTTTCCTCATTCTGTGGATCGAAGAGCAAAGTTATTTGGAAAGACATCCCAAAATACATTTGGGAGGAGACAGCTAGAGAGAAGCTGTCTGATTCAAGGGCATCCATTGGTCATCATCAGGATAAGGTGGTTAAAATGGTTTTCTACCCCAGCCGTCTTCTCCTGCTTCTTTTTAGATTCTCTCATTACTCTTTCTTCCTGCCTCTTAGTCACTCAGCCCTCAAAGGCACGTCAGTTCCTCTATATTGGTTTTTAGCATGAAGTCCAGACCATGGGAGAGAGATGGAGCTAGAGGAGGAAGAAACTAAGGCCATGAAAGGGGAGCCCACTTAGCTGGCTAATTCTCATGCTTAGACTCAGTTGTAAGGCTTTCAGAAACTTCACTAGTGAAGACAAGGGATTGACCAGTGCTCTGAGAAACCAGCTCCAGCTGCTGCCAAAGACAGATCTCCTTGGCCCTAGCTATAACTCAGTGGGTGGGAGAACCCTGCATAATTCCTTCCTTCCCTCTAACCAGATATCTGTGGCCTCATCCATGGACTGGAGAGACGATGCTTGTCTTCTGAAGCTAATAAGCTGTCGCAGCTGGAATGTTGGCTGAGCCCTGGTGTCTGGTTGGCTTTATTGAAAGCAAGAAAAGAACCTTGGGTGGATTTAGGACTGCTATATATTGTTGTGTAACTATGCTCTGCTCAACTTTAGGAGATGACTTTGCTCAAATGCTATGTGACAATAATCCCATAAAATCTATTGTAAATGGAAGCCCCAGAGTTGAGCAGTGCATGAGCTACATAAGTGAGTAGCAGCCTTGCCCATGGAGAGCTTCAGCTATGCCAGAGCAATCCTGGACCTCTGGCAAACTAACTTCCTTGGTTTTAGTTAGACGAACTTAATTTCTGGTTAGAAAGGATACACATAAACTCTGAGGACATTTTCTTCTAAAATGAAAACTGAGACCTATGTTTGACAAAAGACTTTTCCTGGGAGATTCCACAAACTGATATTGGTGTGCATAACAAAATCTAACAAAAAAGACATTTAAAGAAAGTTGTTGGTGCATTGCAATTTTGGGGGTACCATGGACTACAGATAGTTATTACTCAGTATTTTTGGAGTGTTGAAGCCAATTGATAGCAAGGACCCACCACTGCATAAAATATGTGGCTACAAGGATACCACAAACCAGCCCTCACCCTCTAACCAAGTCACTAGAGTTACTGGTCTTGCCCCTGGATCTAAGGAAAGTTTCCAATGAGCTGAGCAGGAAAAGCATCTCCCAGGCAAAATATGTCCATGACAGAGTATATTCTCAGCCTGGATGTGACTCAGACCCCTGCCCAGATCCTTCTGCTCTGCCCCATCTGAATCTCTGCCTTTTCTTTTCTTGGTCTGAACAAACTTTGTGTGATCTTATCTTTTCTCATGGCTTCGATTACAGGACATCAGCTAATGATTTCCACAAGTAATCTTATCTCCTGCCCAGGTTTCTCCTCTAAGCCCCAGAGTCACACCTCTAATCAACCAATGTAGTTCCTCATTTGTGTCTGACTCTGTAGCCCACCAGGCTCCTCTGTCCAGGCAAGAATACTGGAGTGGGTTGCCATGCCCTCCTCGAGGGGATCTTTCCAACTTAGGGATGAAAGCCGTGTCTGCTGCCTTGCAGGCAGATTCTTTACTATCTGAACCACCATGACCGTCACCCACAGGTCAACCACGGAGTCAACCACCGTGACCCCATGGACTATAGTTCGCCAGGCTCCTCTGTTCATGGAATTCTCCAGGCAAGAATACTGGAGTGGGTAGCCATTCCCTTCTCCATGGACAACTCTAATTGAATGTACCATACTCAAGCCTCATTCCCTAAACTCACTTTATCAAGAGAAACTGATTTCTTTTTCTCCTTGAATCTGTGAACAATCAGTTCTCAGCTTGGAGATAAACTGGTGAGAGATACATGATTCACATTGATTCTTAAAATTCCCAATCTCCTCCATTCTACAGATGGGGAAAAATGAGACCTGAGGTTGACTGAGCCCAGAAAGTAAAAGTCTCAGATAAGACCATTTCTAATAAGTAGTATAGTTGTGCTCTAAACCTACATTTTTATAAAGCCCAGATCTATACTTTTTTAGCACAAGACTCTTAGAGAAGGTAGACTTAAGTTAGAATAAGTCATTTAACCATATTGGCATTTACTATAAGGACATTCATTGGGAGCTTTAGAATCGTTGGGGATAAAAGACAAGTTTAAGTATTAATCAAAATATTCATCATGACTGCAGCTCTCTGGGTTTTGGGCAGCAGTGACTGCCTCAAACCACCAGTTCCAGGCAAGCAGCCTCCAGAATTTTGACTTCAGGTGTGTAAAAGTAGGCCTCAACAACAACAACAACAAAAGTTTTCTCCCACCAATACTTAAAATTTATGGCCAATAGAAATGTCAAAGAATGTGTTGTCTTAGGGAAATTGCATTTACTTATGAAAAACCCAAAGTTTGCAAAGGGATATTTTAAAAAGGCTTAAGACATATCTGTTTTGTACTTCAAAAGCCATTTGGTCCTGGGTCCAGCAGGCAAAGTGGTCATTATGGTTCCTTGTGGCAGAAGGCTGGTGAGACTGGAATGTGCCCAGTAAATATGAAACCCCATCCGCAGAGCTCCACTTGCTCCCGCCATTCTGGTGAGGCTAATTGGAGGAGAGCAACCTTTTTGAGAAAGGAAAGAATTTCTGGATTTGAAGCAGATGTCTGGACCTTGCTGAATCTACAATGCAGGCTTTTAAAGGAAATATTGCAATAATTAGGAGTCCGGTTTGAAGTCAATGTGTTGCTGTAAAAATTAAGGATGTTTATAACTGTGGGAAGGTTCTCTTTAAAAATCCAATTCTGACTCCAATTTGCTAGCAAATTGCATCCTGGCCCCATGGAAAGAGTGATCTGGGGACCTGTTTCATAGATCAGGATCCTCTTTGTCCGATGCAGTGGAGGATATTCATTCACTGCTGTTTATGAAATGTAGATAGGAATTCTCATGCATCATCAAGAACATGTGTGGAGTTTTAGACTGCAGAAAGATAGTTGGACATTTGGAACCAAACAGAATGTTTTCTCAGTTGATTTTTTTAAAAAATAAAATGAAGATTAAAAAAAAAACCCTAAAGCCAAACAGAAAAGAAGACTTGGCTTTCCTTGTGTGGTCCCTGGAATGGGAAATCTAGTATTTGCTAAAATTACCACAGTTTCTCAGATATTGGTTAGTCATGAAACACCATATTATACTCAATTTCAGGTTATTCAAGGACAAGAAATTAGACAATGTATGGATTGAGTTTCCCTGCAGTCATGGATAATTATTAAGGATCAGGAAAAAATAATTTGATTTGCATATGCCAAAAAGGAAAAAGGAGTCTTAAATTTACCATCATTCAGAAAAAGACTTTAAGTAGAAAATGGTGTAGGGAAAGAAAATTGGAATTAAATATATCTGAGAGTAAATCCAGTTTCTACTACTTAGCAGTTTTGTGACCATATATTTTTCAAACTTTGATTCCTTAGCTATATGGGGGACAGTAATTAATGCTGCTGCTGCTGCTGCTAAGTCACTTCAGTCGTGTCCGACTCTGTGCAACCCGATAGACAGCAGCCCACCAGGCTCCACCGTCCCTGGTATTCTGCAGGCAAGAACACTGGAGTGGGTTGCCATTTCCTTCTCCAATGCATGAAAGTGAAAAGTGAAAGTGAAAGTGACTCATGTCCGACTCTTTGCGACCCCATGGACTGCAGCCCACCAGGTTCCTGCATCCATGGGATTTTCCTGGCAAGAGTACTGGAGTGGGGTGCCATTGCCTTCTCTGATAGTAATTAATACCTACATGTTATCGTTATTTTGAGAACTGGTTTTAATAGGGTATGTAAAACACTTGGGCTTCCTGGAGTAGCTCAGATGGTAAAGAATCCACTTGCAATGCAGGAGACATGGGTTGGGTCCCTGGGTCGAGAAGATCCCCTGGAGAAGGGAATGGCTACCCACTCCAGTATTTTTAACTGGAAAATCCCATGTACAGAGGAGTCTGGCAGGCTACAGTCCATGGGTCTCAAAAAGTCAGACACAACTGAGCGACTAAGCACACAGTAAACCAGTTATCATGGCATGGGCATACTATTTATGGGTGCATAAAAAATAGTGATCCCTCCCCCCCAAAACATACTCACAACACACATACAAACTCCCAACACACATTGCTTTATCTGCAAGGCTCTGGTTCTGTACTCACATATTAGTAGGTCGATGTCATGGCTGAAACAGTATAGCTTATGGCAGTTCAGAGGGGAAAGGAAGGAAAGTATATTTGTTGTTATTCAGTCACTAAGCTGTGTCCAGCGCTTTGCAACTCCATTGATTGCAGCACACCAGGCCTCCCTGTCCCTTACTCTCTCCCAAAGTTTGCTCAAACTCGTGTTCGTTGAGTAGGTGATGGCATCCAACTGTCTCATCCTCTGCTACCCTCTTTTTCACCTTCAATCTTTTCCAGCATCAGGGTTTTTTCCCAATGAGTCAGCTGCTCAGAAAGCATAGAGGGACAGCAAAAGAGACACAGATGTATAGAACAGCCTTTTGGACTCTGTGGGAGAGGGAGTGGGTGGGATGATTTGGGAGAGTGGCAGTGTAACATGTATGATATCATAAGTGAAATGAATCGCCGGTCTAGGTTCGATGCAGGATGCAGGATGCTTGGGACTGATGCACGGGGATAATCCAGAGAGATGGTGGGGGCGGGAGCGGGGAAGGGGGGGTCGGGATTGGGAGTTCATGTACACTTGTGGCTGATTCATGTCAATGTATAGCAAAACGAATACAGTATTGTAAAGCAAAACAAACTAAAAAATAAAAATTAATTAAAAAAAAGAAAGAAAGCATATTAGAGATAGCTAAATGTTCCCTAGTATTCCTTCTTTTTCGAATAGAATTCCAAGTTCTAGCTGGTGGCAGGCTTGTTTAGCTAGAGGCTATCTTGCTTGCAGTGAGGTATGCCACGTGACTGGATTCTGTCTGAAGAGATGTGGGTCAGTTCAGTTCAGTCGCTCAATCATGTCTGACTCTTTGCGACCCCATGAATCGCAGCATGCCAGGCCTCCCTGTCCAACAACAACTCCCGGAGTTCACTCAGACTCACGTCCATGGAGTCTGTGATGCCATCCAGCCATCTCATCATCTGTTGTCCCCTTCTCCTCCTGCCCCCAATCCCTCCCAGCATCAGAGTCTTTTCCAGGAGTCAACTCTTCGCATGAGGTAGCCAAAGTACAGGAGTTTCAGCTTCAGCATTATCCCCTCCAAAGAAATCCCAGGGTTGATCTCCTTCAGAATGGATTGGTTAGATCTCCTTGTAGTCCAAGGGACTCTCAAGGGTCTTCTCCAACACCACAGTTCAAAAGCATCAATTCTTCGGCACTCAGCTTTCTTCACAGTCCAATTCTCACAACCATACATGACCACAGGAAAAACCATAGCCTTGACTAGATGGACCTTTGTTGGCAAAGTAATGTCTCTGCTTTTCAATATGCTATCTAGGTTGGTCATAACTTTTCTTCCAAGGAGTAAGTGTCTTTTAATTTCATGGCTGCAGTCACCATCTGCAGTGATTTTGGAGCCCAGAAAAATGAAGTCTGACACTGTTTCTACTGTTTNCAGCCTTCTTCACAGTCCAACTCTCACATCCATACATAACCACAGGAAAAACCATAGCCTTGACTAGACGGACCTTAGTCGGCAAAGTAATGTCGTTGGTCATAATTTTTCTTCCAAGGAGTAAGTGTCTTTTAATTTCATGACTGCAGTCACCATCTGCAGTGATTTTGGAGCCCAGAAAAATAAAGTCTGACACTGTTTCTACTGTTTCCCCATCTATTTCCCATGAAGTGATGGGACCGGATGCCATGATCTTCGTTTTCTGAATGTTGAGCTTTAAGCCAACTTTTTCACTCTCCTCTTTCACTTTCATCAAGAAGTTCTTTAGTTCCTCTTCACTTTTTGCCATAAGGGTGGTGTCATCTGCATATCTGAGGTTATTGATATTTCTCCCAGCAATCTTGATTCCAGTTTGTGTTTCTTCCAGTCCAGCATTTCTCATGATGTACTCTGCATAGAAATTAAATAAGCAGGGTGACAATATACAGCCTTGACGTACTCTTTTTCCTATTTGAAACCAGTCTGTTGGTCCATGTCCAGTTCTGTTACTTCCTGACCTGCATACAGATTTCTCAAGAGGCAGGTTAGGTGGTCTGGTATTCCCATCTCTTGTGATCCACACAGTCAAAGGCTTTGGCATAGTCAATAAAGCAGAAATAGATGTTTTTCTGGAACTCTCTTGCTTTTTCCAATATTTGGATTAAGACACATTTTCTGAGAGGTAAAATGAAACACAGGAAAACCCAGAGCTTTGGTATCAAACACAAGGTTTCCTTGCTGCCTCTGCTGTTTATTACTTGGGTAAAAGTCAGCTTCTTAATTTTTATTAGCCTCAGCCTTCTCATATGTAAAACTGAATGATTATTCTTACTTTACATTTTTCTTATAAGATAAATAGAACTATATCTGGCTTTGGGGAGAATGTGGGTAACCATGCAATCATGACCCATGAATATGTTTGATTTAATTTCAATATTTTTTCAAATTCATAAAATTTCACATAGAAATATTTTTAACTATGAAAAGCCTAAATTTCAGGCTACACTGGGCTTTCACTGCCCACTCTAAGAATTATTGGAGTTAAATTATCTAGATGTGACTCTGTCTATCTTGGGCTCTTGGCACTTGGGTTTGCTATCATATAATACGTACTATATGACATATCACATAGTATTTGCTATAATAATATCTCCTCAGTAGCAAGCAAACAAACAAAATGCCATTTACAACTTGCATCTGGCATGAGGTTTTATGTTTCAAAAATTCCCATATATTTAAAAAACTATTTTAAAGGGCAAGTGATTTGCTCACTGAAAATATTTTCTTAAGCAATCACACTTTAGAAGAAAAAGTTAAGCATTTTAACAGAGCTATAACATGTTTTTCACATGACCAAATTTATACTGATGATGAGATTCTTACCAATTTTAATTCTGACTCCCTTTTTGAAATACTCTTCCAAAATTTCAGTGGGTCACTACTGGCTTCCCCAACCCATTAAATAGATCAGAATACAAATATGATGATATTAGCAAAAAGGTCTTATGAATTAAAATGAAGCATGTCAAAAAGAAAAAAGAAAATGCAGCGTGTCTGTGCAAAGGATTATCATTTCTGCCAATTACTCCGAAGAATGATGACCTTTCAAAGAAACACTCATTATTTCTGTCCATTTCTTTGGGCTTTCATAACAATGAGCCCAAGAGGAAGCACAGATCTTGTGGAATTTCATGTGGATCAATAGATTTTGTGAAATTAGACAAGATTCTTGTACTGACACTCCAGTCATTTTTTCTAGAGGTCTATCTTTTCCTCATCAGTTTTTCCAGCATTTGTGACTCTTCTGACATAATATGGAGAAGTATACTAGTATTTGCATATGTAAAATAATGAAGCTGTAAACAAATAACAGGGATAAAGAGAAACACACAAGATAGGTGAAAGCTTCTGCAGAAAATAATAAAGTTGTTTTGAAAAATTTTCTACACTATTCATACTCTGTTTTTTCACATGGACATGAGATAATACTGTATGCCTCTAAGCACACAGAGTAAACAGTAATAGTTGTCTCAGTTCTAGTATAAATTTTAAGGACAAACTCTGGAGGTTACATTTAATCTCATTTAATAATACAAAATCTTACATGCTAAATGAAGAGCTAGTCTGGTCAGAGCTTGAAGTGTTGATCCTCAAACTTTCACTTAGTGCAGAGAATCAGTTGATTACTGGTTTTGTGATTTTCTTACAAACCAACCAGAATGGAACTATTGATTATGGGCTTTTAAGTAGAAGAGAAGCAAAAAGCAAAGGAGAAAAGGAAAGATATAAGCATCTGAATGCAGAGTTCCAAAGAATAGCAAGAAGAGATAAGAAAGCCTTCTTCAGCAATCAATGCAAAGAAATAGAGGAAAAGAACAGAATGGGAAAGACTAGAGATCTCTTCAAGAAAATTAGAGATACCAAGAGAACATTTCATGCAAGGATGGGCTCGATAAAGGACAGAAATGGTCTGGACCTAACAGAAGCAGAAGATATTAAGAAGAGGTGGCAAGAATACACGGAAGAACTGTACAAAAAAGATCTTCATGACCCAGATAATCATGATGATGTGTTGACTAATCTAGAGCCAGACATCTTGGAATGTGAAGTCAAGTGGGCCTTAGAAAGCATCACGACGAACAAAGCTAGTGGAGGTGATGGAATTCCCGTTGAGCTGTTTCAAATCCTGAAAGATGATGCTGTGAAAGTGCTGCACTCAATTTGCCAGCAAATCTGGAAAACTCAGCAGTGGCCACAGGACTGGAAAAGGTCAGTTTTCATCCCAATTCCAAAGAAAGGCAATGCCAAAGAATGCTCCAACTACCGCACAATTGCACTCATCTCACATGCTAGTAAAGTAATGCTCAAAATTCTCCAAGCCAGACTTCAGCAATATGTGAACCGTGAACTCCCTGATGTTCAAGCTGGTTTTAGAAAAGGCAGAGGAACCAGAGATCAAATTGCCAACATCCGCTGGATCATGGAAAAAGCAAGAGAGTTCCAGAAAAACATCTATTTCTGCTTTATTGACTATGCCAAAGCCTTTGACTGTGTGGATCACAGTAAACTGTGGAAAATTCTGAAAGAGATGGGAATACCAGACCACCTGACCTGCCTCTTGAGAAATCTGTATGCAGGTCAGGAAGCAACAGTTAGAACTGGACATGGAACAACAGACTGGTTCCAAATAGGAAAAGGAGTACGTCAAGGCTGTATATTGTCACCCTGCTTATTTAACTTATATGCAGAGTACATCATGAGAAATGCTGGACTGGAAGAAACACAAGCTGGAATCAAGATTGCTGGGAGAAATATCAATAATCTCAGATATGCAGATGACACCACCCTTATGGCAGAAAGTGAGGAGGAGCTAAAAAGCCTCTTGTTGAAAGTGAAAGAGGAGAGTGGAAAAGTTGGCTTAAAGCTCAACATTCAGAAAACGAAGATCATGGCATCTGGCCCCATCACTTCATGGGAAATAGATGGGGAAACAGTAGAAACAGTGTCAGACTTTGTTTTTTTGGGCTCCAAAATCACTGCAGATGGTGACTGCAGCCATGAAATTAAAAGGCGCTTACTCCTTGGAAGAAAAGTTATGACCAACCTAGATAGTATATTCAAAAGCAGAGACATTACTTTGCCGACTAAGGTCCGTCTAGTCAAGGCTATGGTTTTTCCTGTGGTCATGTATGGATGTGAGAGTTGGACTGTGAAGAAGGCTGAGCGCAGAAGAATTGATGCTTTTGAACTGTGGTGTTGGAGAAGACTCTTGAGAGTCCCTTGGACTGCAAGGAGATCCAACCAGTCCATTCTGAGGGAGATCAACCCTGGGATTTCTTTGGAAGGAATGATGCTAAAACTGAAGCTCCAGTACTTTGGCCACCTTATGCGAAGAGTTGACTCATTGGAAAAGACCCTGATGCTGGGAGGGATTGGGGGCAGGAGGAGAAAGGGACGACCGAGGATGAGATGGCTGGATGGCATCATGGATTCAATGGACGTGAGTCTGAGTGAACTCCGGGAGTTGGTGATGGACAGGGAGGCCTGGCATACTGCAATTCATGGGGTCGCAAAGAGTTGGACACGACTGCGCAACTGAACTGAAGTAGAATGAGAAATTCTCTTCTTTCTCTCATTGCCTCTCATACATAGACACACACATAACTTTCCCTGAACAAGATTAAATATTAAAAAATAAGGGAAAAAAAGTTCTTTTCACTCAAAAGAAAGTTCTTCTCACTCAAAAGACATTTTTAATGTTACTAGCAATGATCTCTCCAGTACTCTTGCCTGGAAAATCCCATGGATGGAGGAGTCTGGTAGGCTGCAGTCCGTGGGGTCTCTAGGAGTTGGACACGACTGAAGTGACTTAGCATCAGCAGCAGCAATGATCTATCCTTCCACATTTATATTATACATTTTTCTTTTCATGGAATACCAGAATCACAGCATTTTAAAATTTAAAGGGAAGACCATTTGATTTTAGAAAGGAATAAGGTTCTGAATGGGAAAATTATTTCCTAGAGTTTCATTTTGAAAATGAAAACGGCATATCTAATTTTATATTGTGGTACTAAGTGAAGATTCCATAGGTCCTTACAGAATACCTGCAGCTATTTTTTGTCCACAAACTATATCCACAAATACATAATATATATCCTTGTGTAAATACTGCACTGGGACTTCCCTGGTGGTCCAGTGGCTAAGACACGAGAGATATGTTCAAGGAAATTAGAGATACCAAGGGAACATTTCATGCAAAGATGGGCACATAAAGATCAGAAAAGGTATGAACCAAGCAGAAACAGAAGATATTAAAAAGAGGTGTCAAGAATACATAGAAGGACTGTACTAAGAAGGTGTTAATGACTTGGATAACCATGATGGTGTGATCACTCACCTAAAGCCAGACATCCTGGAGTGTGAAGTCACATGGGCCTTAGGAAGCATTACTATGAACAAAGCTAGTAGAGGTGATGAAATTCCAATTGAGCTATTCCAAATTCTAAAAGATGATGCTGTGAAAGTGCTGCACTCAATATGCCAGCAAGTTTGGAAAACTCAACAGGACTGGAAAAGGTCAGTTTTCATTTCAAACCCAAAGAAGAGTTAAGCCAAAGAATGTTCAAACTACCACACAACTGCACTCATTTCATACACTAGCAAAGTAATACTTAAAATTCTCCAAGTGAGGCTTCAACAATATGTGAACTGAGAACTTGCAGATGTACAAGATGGATTTAGAAAAGGCAGAGGAACAAGAGATCAAATTGCCAACATCCATAGGAATCATAGAAAAAGCAAGCAAATGGTAGGAAAAAATCTACTTTCATTTTATTGACTATGCTAAAGCCTTTGACTGTGTGGATCACAACAAACTGTGGAAATTTTTTAAAGAGACACAAATACCAGACAACCTTACCTACTTCTTATAAAATCTGTACGCAGGTAATGAAGCAATAGTTAGAACTCAACATGGAACAACAGACTGGTTCAAAATTGGGAAAGGATTATATAAAGGCTACATATTGTCACCCTGCTTATTTAACTTATATGCAGAGTACATCATGCAGAATGCCAGGGTGGATGAAGCACAAGCTGGAATCAAGATTGCCAGAAGAAATATCACTAACCTCAGATACTCAGATGACACCTCCCTTATGGCAGAAAGTGAAAAGGAATTAGAGCCTCATAATGTGGGTCAAAGAGGAGAGTGGAAAAACTGACTTAAAACTCAATATTCAAAAAACAAAGATCATAGCATCTGGTCCCATCACTTCATGGCAAGTAGATGGGAAACAATGGAAATAGTAAGAGAGTTTATTTTCTTGGGTTCCAAAATCACTGTGGATGGTGACTGCAATGATGGAATTAAAAGACACTTGCTCCTTGGATGGAAAGTTATGACAAACCTAGACAATGCATCAAAAAGAAGAGACATCACTTTGCTGACAAAGGTTTGTATATTTGAAGTTATAGTTTTTCCAGTAGTCATGTGAGAGTTGGACCATAAAGAAGGCTGAGAGCTGAAGAATTGATGCTTCTGAACTGTGGTGTTGGAGAAGACTCTTGAGAGTTCCTTGGACTGCAAGGAGATCATCAAACCAGTCATCCTAAAGGAAATCAATCCTGGATATTCATTGGAAGGACTGATGCTGAAGCTGAAGCTCCAATACTTTGGCCACCTGATGCAAAGAACCTACTCACTGGAACAGACCCTGATGCTGGGAAAGATTGAGGTCAGGAGGAGAAGGGAATGATAGAGGATGAGATGGTAGGGTGGCATCACCAACTCAATGGATATGAGTTTGAGCCAACTCCAGGAGACAGTGAAGTACAGGGAAGCCTGGTGTGCTGCAGTCCACGGGGTCACAAAGAGTCAAACAAGACTGAGCAACTAAACAACAGAGCTGCTGCTGCTGCTAAGTCGCTTCAGTCGTGTCCAACTCTGTGCAACCCCATAGAAGGCAGCCCACCAGGCTCCTCGGTCCCTGGGATTCTGCAGACAAGAATACTGGAGTGTGTTGCCATTTCCTTCTCCAATGCATGCATGATGCTAAGTCGCTTCAGTCATGTCCGAGTCTATGAGACCCTATGGACAGCAGCCCATCAGGCTCCTCTGTCCACAGGATTCTCTAGGCAAGAATACTGGAGTGGGTTGTCACTTCCTTCTCTAACAATAGAGTTAGTATGGATATTGGCTCTCCCACACCCAGCCCCAGGGTCCATCAATATCTTATCTATTCCAACAAAGGCATATTGAATTCTCATTCTCAGCAGAAAGAAAACAAATTATTCTCTCACAATATATGATTGCCTTAAGATTATCTTTTCATAAAGACTTTATTTCAACTAAAGTAGATAGCATTTCAATGATCAAAGAGAAAAAAAATCAGAGTCAATCAATTCTAAAAGGTTATTTCAAAGACTGTACCTAAAAGAAAAAACTTGAGATTTCTTGTCTAAAGGCTTGGATGAACACCATGTTTTATAATGCCTTTAGGCACAGATTTTGAATGAGCATGTTAAAACAGAACAAGATATAGAACCTCGGGAGTGAGAAATCTTCATAAACAATTGAGGTAAAATGTCACCTTTCTTTTTTAGCCAATATTTGGAGCTTATTAGGTAAGAATACTCAATGGGACAGTAGAATTTTCACATTGGCCAGAAGAAAAAAATAATCCCATCCACACATGAAAGTATTTAGCTTCAAGTTTCCTGAAGAATGTCAAATACAGATGGAATTAATAACAAAAATATTCTAAGCTTCACATTTCTTCTCTTCCTTCAAAAATAATACTCTAAATGTAAACCATCAAAGTAGACTTGACAGCATTTTATACCATTCTTTACCCCCTTTTCAGTCCATTTAATTTTCTGTGACAACATGACAGTCTTAAGCACTCTTTCTCAAACACAAACTAGGATATAGAATAAATTATAGATTAATTTTTTAGAGGCCGTATTTGCAAAGACAAGCATCTATTTTCTCAATAAAGTTATCACTACTGCTGTTGCTGCTAAGTCACTTCAGTCATGTCTGACTCTGTGCGATCCCATAGACGGCAGCCCACCAGGCTCCCCTGTCCCTGGGATTCCCCAGGCAAGAACACTGTTGTGGGTTGCCATTTCCTTATCCAATGCATGAAAGTGAAAAGTGAAAGTGAAGTTGCTCAGCCGCGTCTGACTCTTCATGACCCCATGGACTGCAGCCTATGAGGCTCTTCCATTCATGGGATTTTCCAGGCAAGAGTACTGGAGTGTGTTGCCATTGCCTTCTCCCTGCTTAAGACTAGAGATCAGATTTGCGTTCCTTAGAGTTTCTGGTTTTATAGATAAAGTATACAACTCTGTGCGATCCCATAGACGGCAGCCCACCAGGCTCCCCTGTCCCTGGGATTCCCCAGGCAAGAACACTGTTGTGGGTTGCCATTTCCTTATCCAATGCATGAAAGTGAAAAGTGAAAGTGAAGTTGCTCAGCCGTGTCTGACTCTTCATGACCCCATGGACTGCAGCCTATGAGGCTCTTCCATTCATGGGATTTTCCAGGCAAGAGTACTGGACTGTGTTGCCATTGCCGTCTCCCTGCTTAAGACTAGAGATCAGATTTGCATTCCTTAGAGTTTCTGGTTTTATATGATAAAATATACATGTATGATAAAATATACAATTAGGAGAAATCTAAGGAAAGTTAACTTTTAAAAAATATTTCTCCTGTAACTAATCATTAAAAATGACAATAATGAATGCCTACTCATTGCTTGCTGTGAATTGGCCAAGTATAGTCTTCACTTTGAAAGTTCATGTGCAATTTTCTATACATCTTTCCAGAAAGTCCTAGTATGAAAGAAAAAAATATTTTTAGTGATATATTTGCTTTATAATTCTGTATTCTTCTCATTGGAAAAGTCCCTGATCCTGGGAAAGATTGAGGGCAGAAGGAGAAGAAGATGTCAGAGGATGAGATGGCTGGATGGTATCACCAGTGAGATGGACATGAACTTAGGAAAACTTTGGGATATAGCAAAGGACAGGGAAGCCTGGCATGCTGCAATCTATTCAGTGGCGAAGAGTCAGACACAACTGGGTGACTGAACAACAACAACAACAATTCTTCTCAGCACCTAGATAAAAAACTCTGGACAGTTACTATGAACTTCAGGATCAGGCAACCAGTTTTAAATATTTGTAATGTGTTTTCCTTTACTGATCTTTAAAAATGTTTAATATGTTGTAATTTTTCATATTAAGGATGCAATGAAATCTGAATTATATGAAACTTAACTTTGGATGTAACATAATTTGAGAGCACCACTTCTTTGTTCTATTTCCTTTCTTTCCAAGTTTTTATAGACTACTTTCAGGTAAGCACCACAGACATTATAAGGGTTAGTAGACCTTGAATTAGAAAACAGTGGATGGAAAGCTACAGTTTTCATTACTGTCCAATCAGAACAGCAGAGGAAAGGAGATTATTCTCTTTACAGATTCCTTCAGGGTCTTCTGAATGCCAGTCTATAAAGCTACATTTTTTCTTCTCTTTAATTTTAATTCTCATAATATCTACATATTTGCTGTCAACAGATTTCTTCATTCCAAGGGTTTGTTGCAAAATTTGAAAAGCAAGAACCTAGAGGTAATTCTGAAACATGCAGCAATTTCAAAGACAAAAAGGCGAGCATCCTGCATTATGATAAAAAAGATATGCTAAGCAAATTATTCACACAAATAGAGAATGTCCAACTTTTTTAACACCACGATGCTTTCATGCACCTAATGAGAAGTAAAATGTTCACTGATGGTCACTAGGGAATTAATGGCCTTTAAAACTGACAATGTAGTTTTTCCATTACTTTATTTACTTAATATTTATTCTTTAGTCTATAACCTGATTATAAATGAAGCTGCATATTAGATTGAGGGTGGAAACCACTAAGAAAATGGATAAAAAAACAAAGTCAGTAAATAATGTTTACTCAATTTGTAAATGTTCAGGTTATTTCTTGTAACTTTGCTTACCTCATCTGCAAAATGGGATGAGGAAAGGGAGGAGACAAGATCATCTCTAACAGCTATTCTAGGTATAATAGCCTCTGAACTCAGAATGCTAAGGACACAGAAAACAAAAACTGAGTTGAAACAAATATCAGTGATATAATAAAAGTTCAAAAAAATCAGCTCTTTAAGTCTGATGTTGCCCAAATTCCTAAGCTTACAATAACTGATATCACTCAACTGCCCAAACATATGTAAGCAACTGAGCAATGTTTTGGAAAAACCCTAACCATTTCTAATAAACAGTTAAACATGATTCAGATGCTAGTGCACATTTCCAAAGAGAAATTTCATATTGTTTTACTTACCCCCTCTTTCGACACTTCAAGTAGCACAAGGCACAAATCTTATCTTTTAGGGTAATCTCTTTTTTACCAGGCAACAGTTCATTAACAGACTGTTTCCAATTTATGTAAACTGGAAAATCTACATACATGCTTTTTAGATAAATTAGAGTCCACTTAAGTTTTAAACTAATGAAGCTTGTCCTAGCACAGTATCAAGGGAAATATGCGCAAGATACGTGAACAAATGGGAAACAGATGAAGTCAATAACAATGCTACCTGAAATTGAGATGCTACTCCACCTCTCTTGGTCTCAATTGCTTGATCTGTAAATTGGGGAAGTAGAATAAAAAGAACAAGACAATCTTTAAGATCTTTTCCAGGTATAGGACCTAAGATTCTAAAATGAAATGCTAATAAGACTGGAAAAGAAAACTGAGTAGTGAGTGCCGTCAGCCTTGATCTATTCACAGTGAAGTGAAGTCAAGTCACTCAGTTGTGTCCGACTCTTTGCAACCCCGTGGACTGTAGCCTACGAGGCTCTGCTGACCGTGGGATTCTCCAGGCAAGAATAATGGAGTGGGTTGCCATTTTATTTCACTCAAGGCTAGCATTTCATACAAGACATAGATCAGACTAGATCAGATGTCTTCTGTATTTGACATGTCTTGTTCTTTTTTATTTTCCCATGGTTTGGGAGAATAGGGGGTTAAGGTTAAAAAAAAAAATCATACTCTCTAAAAATACCCGGTAGCTTTCTGAAATGAGCAGACAGATAGATAGACAGATGAAGGTCAGATATAGATGCTGCCATTCTTCAGAAGCATGCCACAGAATATAGAAAGCCCACCTAAGCAGTGATTGCTTTGAGAGTCAGTGCATAAAGTTTAGGAAATAAAGGAGAAATATTTGACCATTTGGGGAAAGCTAAATGCCGTAAGTGGCTATTAAAAGACACCATAAACAACATTCTTTGTCAATCTAGGAAGGTGAAGAAAAAAGATAACCTATCTGTGAGATCTACCTGCTCCCTTTCCCTCCCTGTCTCAAAACAGTGAAAATAAAGCAGTTGTATCAGGTACTCTTAGGCCAGGAAAATTCAGGAATAAAAGCACCACAATCCTGGTAGAATGAAGGGTATTTTCTCCATTGATGACCACAATGTTCATATGTCAAAGGTCAACTGTATACATATACTGACTGAAGTGCTACTCAGTCAATTTCTTAGAGATAAAAGGTTTGTTTTCCCAACTCTAAAAAACAGCAGTGTAAAGAGACCAATCAAGAACACAATGGAAATTACTCATGTTTTAAAATATAAAGATATCAAAGTCATAATGAAAACAAGAATATAATCAAGCAGGAATGAGAAACACTGCTATGAACAATTTTTATTCCCTCTCCAGTTTAATCTGGAAAAAATATTAGACTCAGGAGATACATATTAGTATGTTAGATACTAAGAATGAAATTTCAATATAGAAAGCCAAATAAATTTTCAAATTATGTTCACTGCATGTATATGCTAACTCTTGTAGCATATTCACATACCAGCAATCATCAAAGGCTTACAAATGTAAATTACAGCATGAACAAGTGCTTGGTGAGCACGAATATGCTCACTAACTCTCCCACTAATATGCTGTGTGATCCTGAACAAAACATAATCCCTCTCTCTTAGCCATTAAAATGGAATAGGGAATGAGGATAACAGAATATATCTAGATTTTTTTATAGACCACGAATTTAGTTTAATTTCATTTTCATGCCTTTAAAGAACACTTGCCTTTTTCAAAAATAAAATGTCAGTGTCTGTTATTTCACTTGTACCTCACCATAACTCCAAGGGGTAAGCTCAAAAACTAAGACTGAGAAAGATGATACAGCTCAGCTCCAGCCACAAATCTTGTTAAAACATAGAGCTGGACACAGAAGCCAGTCTCATAGTCATCCCGTCTCATAGTCATCCCTCTTTTGTATATCATCAACAATAATTAAAGAAATATTAGCATAAAAACTCATTAAAATCATGTTTACACTTTTAATAACTTAAAGTCGTATTTATTTAACTTGATGCCTCATTAGCTTATTGGAGTCATTACTTCCTGTCAGTCAGAGAGAGTAAATGAGTGACTATCCTTCACAACAGAATAAGCAGAACTGTAAATAATGACTTTGTTAATAACGCCTCATGTTCATACATATTGATTTTAAGATAGGCATATACACTTAGAATCTGTAGGGAGCAACATTCTTCTCTTCTATTTACCAAGAATAAATAATTATTAAAAATATATTCTTTTATAAGTTCTATTCCTAATAATCTCTTATATATGAACATTCCTTTAAACTCAATACCTTAATTGTTTTTGAATCATGTATGCTGTCAAAATGTTGCATTTATTTCATTTAGATGATGAAAGTAGATATATCAAAGTTACTTTCTACACATAAAGAGCTCTGTCACTGAGGTTCCTCTAGAGTTGGCACTTGAATTTTTAATACATGGTAGTAAAATTAGAGGAATTTTAATTATACAGCCTCACAAAACTATTCCCAGTAGGGGTTTTATCATTAACAAATTCACATGAATTTTGAAAGTCTGAAATGTCTACATCATAAAGTAATATAACACAATTCTCTATTTTTTAATTAAAATTTTTTATTGACATAAGTTATTTTACAGTGTTGTGTTAGTTTCAGGTATAATGCAAAGTGAAACATGATTCTCTTTAAGTCCTTACTCAACAAACGATATAAAAATTGGCTTGAACATTCAATTCTCCATTATTTTATACTCCAAGAAAATAAATTCTAAAAAAAACCATGTGACATACATAATGCTATAATATGGTGAGCAGTTATCTGTGCAGAGCTGATAGACAAATACAAAAATGCTATTAAAACTTTACAATGGTTTTATCTTTACCTTCTATATTTTCAGTGTTTCCTTCAGCAATGAAATGGTGCTCAATGGTGACAACACAACGCTAAAATATTTTCATTAATTCGGACATGTTTATTTTTTAAACTGGTCCATGTATTAGGGAAAAAAGATTTAGTCAGGACAATTTGGATCTTTTAAAAAAATGTTTTTTGGGGATAGACAAATAAGAAGATTGGGATTAACATATACACACTACTACATCCAAAACAGGAAAGCAACTAGGACCTACTGTATAGAAGAGGGAACTATACTCAATACCTTTAATAACCTATTTATGGAAAAGAATCTGAAAAAGAATATCACTTTACTATTCATTTGAAACTAACACAACATTATAAATTAACTTCAATTTTAAAATGCTACATTTTCAAAAAATGTTTCCAAAAGTTCACCTCTGTATAGGTATGTGTGTGTGTACATGTACACTAGATTTTAAAAAAAGTGTCTTTCCAGTCTAGATGATTAGTAGGACTAATTGGGAATTTTTTTTCCTAACAAGTTACTTTATATGCACTTGTCCTATAACCTGTTTTCACCTTGACCAAGATTGATTATCTTTCTAAATAAGATCTTCTCTTGTGAAAAGTAATTAGAATTATGTGAAACTGACTAATGAGGTACAACTTCATTTTCATTTATATACAGCTTTACTGGAAAGTGTCAACAAAATTAAGATTTGGAAGACCAAGTTAAACTGTTCTTAAATATTGACTGTCTATATGCCTAAGAACATGGTGCATTTAAAACAGCTTAAGCATGTCTGATAAAGGAGTCTGCTTATATTCTTAACTATGGTATCAGTTTTGGGAGTTTCTGAGCCCTCCCTGAGTACTTTTTGTACTTTAGTACAATTGTACTTTTAGTAAGTAAAAGTCAGGACTTCATGTGGCTGAAAAGAATCATGTCAATTGATTGATTTGAGCAATTCATGGCAGGTTAAATAAAGGAAATTTGATGAATTTATTGTTTATAATTGCTTGATCCAAATTATCAACTGCTGATAGATGAGAATTTTCACTTCTCAATTAGTTGAGGTGCCAAACAAAAGCCAAACATTGAGCTGGAAAAAATTCTTGTAGAGGTATTCTTGTAGTCCATGTCAACTCTTGTTTGTCTTTTGGCCTAACACTAGCATATATGAGCACACAGATGGAAGAAAATTCCATTTTCCTTATCATATATCAAATGAGAATCTCAACATGCAATGTTCTCCAATAGAACTTTCTTTAATGATGGAAATGCTCAATTTCTACACTGTCCAGTACTGAATCCACAAGCCACTTTGATTACTAAGTACTTGAAATGTGGTTATTATTACTGAGCAACTAAATTTTCAGTTTTAATATAATTTAATTAATATTTAAACTTAAATGGTAATATATGTTTAGTATTTATTGGGCATCTCAGCTTGAAAGTATTAAAATTAATCACACTTTCCTGGAATCAGAATTATGAAGAGAAATGCTCCAACCAGGTAAACATAGTACCTTTTAATAAGCTGTAAACTCAGACTGGAGCCATTTGCCCAAGTAGCAAAGTATGAGGAAGACATCCTTCTTCAGATTTGCACTGGGACTGCCTATCGCTCCTCAGAAGTGCATACAACTTTGCTTCACTAGCCCCTGCATTTTCTTGGTTAGAGATGATTACTATCTTCTTCTGCTCTCCTAGCTCGGCCTGCTCCCAGTCCCTAGAGCAGATGCAGCCTAAGAGTGGATTGTTTTTGCTCAGTCACTCAGTCGTGTCTGACTCCTTTGCAGTCCCATGGACTGTAGCTTGCTGGGCTCCTCCATCCATGAAATTTCACAAGCAAGAATACTGGAGTAGGTTGCCTTTTCCTTCTCCAGGGGGTCTTCCTGACCCAGGGATCGAACTTGTATCTCCTACACTGGCAGGCTCTTTACCACTGAGCCACCAGAGAAGCCCTTAAGAGTGGATAGTGGCAGGAATATACTGTATTACCTTTCTGAAGGACTTATTATGACATTCATAAGAAAAATAGCTAATTTAAGGGAATTTAGAAAATCAAAGTGTAACAAGCTGCTGAGTATATTTTTGTGTGGTCCCAAAATTGTAGTTAAATCCAAGATTAAAATATGCAGCACTAAGTACCCCACATTCTACATAAGCATTCCAGAATTAGAGTCACATACCCTATCTTATAGCACATACTCAGAGATGGAAGAATGACCACCAACCATCAACTCACCTTTTCCTTCCTTATCAATAGGAAAGGGTTTTCTTGGAGTTAGGCCTTTTGAGAAACGTAGGAGTCATGAAGACAATCAATTCCCTCCCCTCCTTTGAGTTAGGAAAAGGAGAATACATCCCCTTTCTCTTTCATCAAACTTGAGTTCCTGCCAAGGAAAGACTGGCATGCTATTCTCTGACTGGATGCTTGCTAAATTGAGCAAATAAGTATCTCTGTCTTGACAGGGTAGCTGAAGTAGGAAGTGTTCTTAGAGGAATATGACTTGAGTCATCTGAAGTTTGAGGGCTATGAGAAAATAGAAAATGTGCTCACTTCTGATGTGGAGACTTTGAAATCAGAGTGTCTGCTAGAAAAAATCGTGGAGCAGACCTTGCAGTAGTGTGTAAAGGAAAAAAAAATAGTGATACGCCCACTCCATCCATCTCCACATCCCTTGGTAGATGAAGAAAAAGACTCCTGGATTCTCCTTGTCTCTACATGCTGGAGACCCACTTGGCTACTGGTGAAAAATGGGATGCTCAAGTTGTTTCCACTCAAGTTGTTATGATTGTGTACCACTGGTGGGGTCTTCAACTGACATGGTTGTCCCTCTGAGAGGATTCCAGGAAACTGAACTCTACTCTAGGAAAACCATGCACACAGCTTATATGGAGAACACTGGCTCAACTGAAGCCCTAGAACCAAACAGAACTAGGGCAATGCCGCAGATATCACTCCATTATCTCCATGTGTCTGGTCATAAAGAGATCTCTGTTTTCTCTATCCTCTTTTTCTTCCCTGAAAAGCCAAAGGCTTTACGACCAGAATAATAGGAGAAGTTGCCACAGAGAACCCTCTTTTTCTTCACTCCACAATGCTAAGGACCTTAGTTTTAGTTTCCTAAAGAAGAATAGTAGCAGGCTGAAATAAGACATGAGATTAGAGTTTTATGCTAAAGTGGATCAAAAGGTGAGAGAATCAAAATATATCCAGCTTGTCATTAAGAAGCAGGAAAGGGAGATTCGATAAAGTTAAAAGTAAAGCCAGGAAGAACAAAGCAAAACAAAACATAAGTATCTTTCATGTTTATATCCATCAGGTTGAGATCACTCTTAGGAGATCCACAAGAAATATGGTGCACTTCTTTGCTTATGTCTTTTGGTCCATTTTTAATAGCACTCTATACATTAAGTGTTTCCAAATCATATCACAAATATCACATATCATTAACTTTTTACTGAATACTTTACAAAAAAGTTTTTTAAACAAAGTAGGATAGGTGATGAAGAGCCAGTCCATAAATTTTCTTTCTTCATGTTAAAACACCTGCCTCACTGCTGCTAAAATAAACACCTGGAGTGGGGATGAAGTAACAGATTAATGTTTACCTGAATGGGTGAGTGCTTGTGTGCTAAGCTGCTTCAGTTGTGTCCAACAATTGGCAACCCTATGGACTGTAGCCTGCCAGGCTCCTCTGTCCATAGGATTCTCCAGGTAAGAATACTGGGTGGGTTGTCATGCTCTTCTCCAGGGGATCTTCTTGACTCAGAGATTAGACCCACATCTCTTACGTCTCCTGCATTGGTGGGCGGGTTCTTTACCTGCACTAGTGCCACCTGGGAAGCCCTTAATTGAGCGGGAAGGGCTTCCCTGGTGGCTCAGATGGTAAAGAATCTGCCTGCAATGCAGGAGACCCAGGTTTGATCCCTGGGTCAGGAAGATCCCCTGGAGAAGGAAATGGCAACCCACTCCAGTATTCTTGCCTGGAGAATCCCATGGATTGAGGAACCTAGCGAGTTACAGTTCATGAGGTCACAAAGAGCTGGACACAGCTGAGAGACTAATACACACACTCAGTCACTTATAACTCTAAAGCACCACCCTGGCTCTAAACACTTCTGGGAGGTCCCTTTGGAAATTGCCTCTGGTGTTTCCTTCAAATTAACCTCCAGTTCAGTTCAGTTCAGTCGCTCAGTCACGTCTGACTCTTTGAGACCCCATGAATCGCAGCACACCAGGCCTCCCTGTCCATCACCAACTCCCAGAGTTCACTCAGACTCTCGTCCATCGAGTCGGTGATGCCATCCAGTCATCTCATCCTCTGTTGTCCCCTTCTCCTCCTGCCCCCAATCCCTCCCAGCATCAGAGTCTTTTCCAATAAGTCAACTCTTTGCATGAGGTGGCCAAAGTACTGGAGTTTCAGCTTTAGCATCACTCCTTCCACAGAACACCCAGGACTGATCTCCTTCAGAATGTACTGGTTGGATCTCCTTGCAGTCCAAGGGACTCTCAAGAGTCTTCTCCAACACCACAGTTCAAAGGCATCAATTCTTCGGTACTCAGCTTTCTTCATAGTCCAACTCTCACATCCATACATGACTACTGGAAAAACCATAGCCTTGACTAGATGGGCCTTTGTTGGCAAAGTAATGTCTCTGCTTTTGAATACGCTATCTAGGTCGGTCGTAACTTTTCTTCCAAGGAGTAAGTGTCTTTTAATTTCATGGTTGCAGTCACCATCTGCAGTGATTTTGGAGCCCAAAAAAATAAAGTCTGACACAGTTTCCACTGTTTCCCCATCTATTTCCCATGAATTAACCTCCCTGGTGGAAAATCTTATCCTCTGTGTAGATACAGGTTTTGGAGACAACCTACACCCAATTTTGTACATTTCACATGTTTTAGATATCGATCACAGTGCTAAACTCTGAAGACAGAGAATGTTATACTAAGGTAAAACACCTAGCCTTCAGCAACAGACATAGGTTTAAATCCAGGCTATAAACATTTTTGGCAGTATGGGCAGAAAAAGCTCCTTAGCATCTGTGAACATTCATTTATTCATCAGTGAAATGGAAATTATACCTTATAATTGTATTGAGAGTTAAGGTATAGTTACCTTAACTATACCTTATAATTGTATTAACAATATATTATTTGCAAAGTATGCAGTATCTGGGATTGAGTGTACATTCAAATGTTACCCATACCCAACAAAGAAATATTTATTACGTCACAGCTTCTAAACTTAAAGTCTAGTCATGGAGACAAAGATATAACAATAATTACAATAAAATGTAATGAATGCTCTCAGATATGAGCCAGACTGTTATGAAAATAAAGAGACAGGTGACTGTCTTTCTTTGTGGAGTTGGAATGGAGATACTTGAGCTGAGTCTTACAAAAGGAGAAATTCTTTAGGTAGAAAATGTATTAGACAAAGAGCAATCCAGGCATGGCCAAAAGCATACATTCAGAAGGATGAAATGTTCAATGTATTTGGACAGTGGGGGAAGTGAAGTGTTCCTGGAGCATATGCCACATGGAGGGAATGGCAGGAAAAACAGTTGAGGCCAAAATGTCAAGGACCATCAATGCTCTGCTAACGGGCTTGGCATTTATTCAGCAGGCAACAGGGATCCAGCAGAGGTTTTCAACAGAGCAGTGAAATGAGTGGATTTGTTTTTTAGGAATTATTTCTCTGGCATCACAATAGCTAATGAATTGGGAGTAGAGAGAAAGTGATGTCAAGATTTAAGCAACAGTCTCCTAACTGGGCTCCCTGACACCATTTTAGACATGCTGAAGTTGAGGTGCCTGCAGGATACTCGGTGCAAACTACATTCTCAAAGCTAAACATAGGAAAATCCCACTTACAGCCAGATAAGTTCCAGAGTAATTACTGCAAAACATTCCTGCTTCACAAAAGGATTTACTGCACGATCTCAGAGTTCCTTTAAATCGAAAAAAATCTGAGTGCATTTAGGCAGTCCTTTACAGTTCATTAGCTACTGATAAAGACAGAAAATGTCAAGGAACTCTTAAAGATATATTTTTCCAGAGTTCTTATTAAAAATCATCATGGACTGAAAACAAAATTTTTGAAGTTATCATGTATCAGTGGGAAAAGGAATTTGATTTATTAAAATGTTCAGATGTACTAAAATTTATAGAACAGCTCTTCCTAAGATGAGCTCAATGTGTATCATGATATTCCATAGAAAGGACCCCACAAACCTTCAACACAACAGGTCAAAATTTTGAGAGAAATCTCTTCAGTGAATACCTTCAGAACATTCTTTGAGCCATCTTAACTTAGCTATTTGTCTATGAGTGTCTCACTGTGGACATATAATTATACGGTATATCTTCTGTAGTACCTTACCCTGAACTAATTCAGAGAATCACTTCTTGCTAAAGAAAAATTCTGTGGCAAACTGAAAGTAGTCTCTCAACACCAATTCTTATTTTTCTTTCTGGTAACAAAATATGTATTTTAAAATAGATATACTATAGAAACCGGGCACAGAAGAATGGACTGGCTCCAAATTGGGAAAGGAGTATCTCAAGGCTGTATACTGTCACCCCATTTATTTAACTTATATGCAGAGAACATCATGCGAAAGGCCAGCCTTGATGAAGCACAAGTGGAAATCAAGATTGCCGGGAGAAATGTCAGTAACCTCAGATTTGCAGATGATACCATCCAAATGACAAAAAGAGACAAGGAGCTAAAGATCCTCTTGATCAAAGTTAAAGAGGAGAGTGAAAAAGCTGGCTAAAACTCAACATTAAATAAACTAAGATCATGACATCTGGTCCCATCACTTCATGGCAAACAGATGGGGAAACAACAGAAACAGTGACAGAATTTATTTGGGGAGCTCCAGAATCACTGCAGATGGTGACTGCAGCCATAAAATTAAAAGACACTTGCTCCCTGGAAGAAAAGCTATGATAAAACTAGATAGCATATTAAAAAGCTGAGACATCGCTTTGCTGACAAAGGTGCATATAGGCAAGGCTATGGTTTTTCCAGTAGTCACGTATGGATGTGAGAGTTGGACTGTAAAGAAAGCTGAGCATCAAAGAATTGATGCTTTTGAATTGTGGTGTTGGAGAAGACTCTTGAGAGTCCCTTGGACTGCAAGGAGATCCAAGCAGTCCATTCTAAAGGAGATCAATCCTGAATATTCATCAGAAGGACAGATGCTAAAGCTGAAACTCCAATACTTTGGCCACCTGATACTAAGAACTGACTCGTTGCAACAGACCCTCATGCTAGAAAAGATTGAAGGCAGGAGGAGAAGGGTATGACTGAGGATGAGATGGTTGGATGGCATCACCGACTCGATGGACATGAGTTTGGGCAAGCTCCGCGAGTTGGTGATGGACAGGGAAACCTGGCGTGCTACAGTCCGTAGGGTCACAAAGACTCAGACAGGACTGAGAGACTGAACTGAACTGATTAATACTATAGAAATAAGAAGACATCTGTGACAAACCTTCCTTATATTCATATATGCCCATCTCTCTAAGTTAGGGTTAATAGAATATTAACAAAACAATGTTATTGGACTCTCAGAAAAGTTGATTTAAAATTAGCTGCTTAGGCTTGAAGGAAAACATTTTGTCATTCTTTGCATCTTCCTTCTGCCATTGTGAAATGTAGATGTAATGGCTAGAATTTCAGCAGCCATCTTGAAACAAGAGGTAATGAATGCTGTCACTGAGGATGGAAAAGCAGGAGAATAGAAACCTGGGTCTCCAGTGTCCTCTGAAAATCCTATGTCAGCTATGATGTATCCCTACAGACCATTTTTATGTAATAGAATAAACTATCTTGGTTTAAACCACTAGTATTATGAATTTCTGTTGCTATATTACTGTGAAAATTAATCCTACCTGACACATCATATCAAAATAGAACATATTTTTGTCTACATGAGTTATTAGGATAAGAAAGCACAAAATGAATTAAGGAGAAATGTACTATCATTCTAAGTTTTCCAGTTTGACAGATAATGATGAGTATAAGAATATCCCCTCATACAAGGACAGGATTTTATAGATAGGAATTTTATCCATGACCACATTTAATCCTTGATGTAATTTGTGATAAAGCAGCAGCCTTTCTTTTCCCCGTGTAAACAGATGATGGAATTAAAACTCCAAGTGAATTGCCCAAGGTCAAACAATTGTAACTGATGAAGTTAAAAATCAAACCCTTTGACTTATAATTTATTGCTTTTATGCTGATAACTTATAGGTCCTACATGAAACATGAAAACTAGTGACACTGTTCTATGCCATTAGTTACCTGATTGACTTATATACTCTTCTGCTCGGAGGAAATAAAAAACGATTTGGCTTCAGGAGTTTTCCACTGAGCTTCTGTTTTGGTCATGTTGGAGTATCAGTGACTAGACTGAGCTTCCTGACTTTAAACAACACAAACAATTGTAACTGATGAAGTTAAAAATCAAACCCTTTGACTTATAATTTATTGCTTTTATGCTGATAACTTATAGGTCCTACATGAAACATGAAAACTAGTGACAATGTTCTATGCCATTAGTTACCTGATTGACTTATATACTCTTCTGCTCGGAGGAAATAAAAAACGATTTGGCTTCAGGAGTTTTCCACTGAGCTTCTGTTTTGGTCATGTTGGAGTATCAGTGACTAGACTGAGCTTCCTGACTTTAAACAACCAAAACCAGGCAACGGTTTCCAGACATTGGAAAACATGCAGTGAACAGCTGCCATTCTTGAAAGAGGGAAACAAATGTGGTGAACATTACCACTGCTCCAGGAAGAAATTTCTAGGCAGCAGCACAGAAAAGTACTTGGACAGCCCACAAAACTGAGTTGAGAAAACAAACTGGAGTTCAAGGAACTAATTGGCTATAACTCCAGGGCAAAGTACTGCAGGGGAGGAAGAAAACTCAATTTCTGCACAGCCTCTTAAATATCTGGATGGGTACTAACCTGCACATGTGTAAGAGGAAGCTATCCATGTCAAGGGAAAGAACCACTAGAAATCATTCTTAGAACTCACATAGAGCTGGGAGTAGTTCAATCCCCCACAAATCAGAATGGAAAGACCTGGTAGTAAAAGAGGCTTTGGGAAAAGTTCTAAAAAGAGAATTACTTTGTGTATTTCCATGTTAATAAAATTTTGGAAAATTCAACATTATAGACTCAGAAAACAGGTGGAAGAATGAACAATTATATAACCGTACAGGACTTTGTGAAGTTGAACACAGATAAATTGCTTAACCTTGGTATCTATCAAAGAATTAACCAAGTAATTAAAGATTATTATTTTTGAACCAAGCACTGTTCCACATATTGGGATATAGCAAAGAAGAGATAAAAAATGAATGAACAGTTGTATACCATCCGGGACTTTATGAAGTTGAACATGGATGAACTGCTTAACCTTGGTATCTATCAAAGAATTAACCAAATAATTAAAGGTTATTATTTCTGAACCAAGCACTGTTCCACATATTGGGATATAGCAAAGAAGAGATAAAAAATATAATTTATTGCTTTTATGCTGATAACTTATAGGTCCTACATGAAACATGAAAACTAGTGACAATGTTCTATGCCATTAGTTACCTGATTGACTTATATACTCTTCTGCTCGGAGGAAATAAAAAACGATTTGGCTTCAGGAGTTTTCCACTGAGCTTCTGTTTTGGTCATGTTGGAGTATCAGTGACTAGACTGAGCTTCCTGACTTTAAACAACCAAAACCAGGCAACGGTTTCCAGACATTGGAAAACATGCAGTGAACAGCTGCCATTCTTGAAAGAGGGAAACAAATGTGGTGAACATTACCACTGCTCCAGGAAGAAATTTCTAGGCAGCAGCACAGAAAAGTACTTGGGCAGCCCACAAAACTGAGTTGAGAAAACAAACTGGAGTTCAAGGAACTAATTGGCTATAACTCCAGGGCAAAGTACTGCAGGGGAGGAAGAAAACTCAATTTCTGCACAGCCTCTTAAATATCTGGATGGGTACTAACCTGCACATGTGTAAGAGGAAGCTATCCATGTCAAGGGAAAGAACCACTAGAAATCATTCTTAGAACTCACATAGAGCTGGGAGTAGTTCAATCCCCCACAAATCAGAATGGAAAGACCTGGTAGTAAAAGAGGCTTTGGGAAAAGTTCTAAAAAGAGAATTACTTTGTGTATTTCCATGTTAATAAAATTTTGGAAAATTCAACATTATAGACTCAGAAAACAGGTGGAAGAATGAACAATTATATAACCGTACAGGACTTTGTGAAGTTGAACACAGATAAATTGCTTAACCTTGGTATCTATCAAAGAATTAACCAAGTAATTAAAGATTATTATTTTTGAACCAAGCACTGTTCCACATATTGGGATATAGCAAAGAAGAGATAAAAAATGAATGAACAGTTGTATACCATCCGGGAGTTTATGAAGTTGAACATGGATGAACTGCTTAACCTTGGTATCTATCAAAGAATTAACCAAATAATTAAAGGTTATTATTTCTGAACCAAGCACTGTTCCACATATTGGGATATAGCAAAGAAGAGATAAAAAATTGTCCTCATGGAGTTTATATTTTGGTACAAAGTAGAAGGAAGCCCATAAATGTAATAAATATTATACTTGAGGTCTTCCTAGGTGGCGCTAGTGGTAAAGAATCTGCCTGCTAATGCAGAAGAAGCAAGACACTAGGTTCTCTGGTTTGGGAAGATCCCCTGGAGTAGGAAATGGCAGTCTATCCCTATATTCTTTCCTGGAAAATTCCATGGACAGAGGAGCCTGGAGTTCCACAGACCATGGGTCACAGAGAGTCAGAGACAACTCACACACACACACACACACACACACACACACACACACATGTGATGAAAGAAGTGCTATTCAATTATCAGAAAATATAAATGGGAGTAAAGTGTCAGGCGGAGAAGGCAATGGCACCCCACTCCAATACTCTTGCCTGGAAAATCCCATGGATGGAGGTAGGCTGCAGTCCATGGGGTCGCTAAGAGTTGGACACGACTGAGCAACTTCACTTTCACTTTTCACTTTCATGCATTGGAGAAGAAATGGCAACCCACTCCAGTGTTCTTGCCTGGAGAATCCCAGGGACGGGAAAGCCTGGTGGGCTACCGTCTACAGAGTCGCAGAGTCGGACACGACTGAAGCGACTTAGCTGTAGCAGCAGCAGCAAAGTGTAGGATATATTGAGGGGGTGCTATAATTTTAATAGATTGATGGATCCATTAAGGTGGATGAGACCAAAGCCCAGAAATGATGCCCAGCATAGCTGGAGAGAAATCAGCAAAGAAGAGAGCAACAAAGGGATGAGAGCATAAATACTGCAAGGCAACAGATTCTCTAAGGCATTGCAAAGACCTGTGCCTTCCAGTGGAAAGGGGAGCCACTGCAGGGTTTAATGCCGAGACACACATTGATGTTTCATGTATTTTGAAAGGATATGTAGGCTGCTGTTTGGATTAGACCCTGATAGCTCAGTTGGTAAAGAATCTGCCTGTAACACAGGAGACCCTGGTTCAATTCCTAGGTTGGGAAGATGCCCTGGAGAAGGGATAGGATACCCTATCCAGTATTCTTGGGCTTCCCTTGTGGCTCAGCTGGTAAATAATCTGTCCACAATGCAGAGACCTGGGTTCAATTCCTGGGTTGGGAAAATCTCCTGGAGAAGGGAAAGGCTACCCATTCCAGAATTCTGGCCTAGAGAATTCCATAGACTGTATAGTCCATGGGGTCACAAAGAGTCGGACAAGACTGAGCAAATTTCACTTTCATCAAGGAGGCAGTGGTAGAATCGGGAAGATCAGTGAGTAGGCTATTACAGTACTCCAGAGGAAAAGTGCTAATGGTTTGGATTAGATTGGAAACTGCAGACAAACTGATAATTAATCAGATTATGTTTAGAGTTGAAAAACTAAAACTGTGAGAGTTTTCTAACAGATTATATGTGAGGCATAAAAGAAAAAGAGGAATTAAGGATGGTTTTAAGACTCGAATTGTGGTTGGTTGGTTTTTTAATCAACTAGAAATGCAGAGTAACTATTAACTGAAAAGGAGAAGACAGTGGATTGAGTGTCTTTGGGACAAAAGATCAATTCTAGATGTAAGAAATCAGTGACAGCTGAGTTGGTGATGCCACAAAACCTACTTCAAAAAGAAATGCTAAAAACAGTATAAGATCCACTGCATGGCAATTTCTAAGTCTTTAAAAAAATCACAACACAAAAAATTTTTTTCTTTCCAAAGAACACAATAAATCCTACATAATTGCAGATTTCAAAGGAAATGAGAAAACACAAAAGTTTAGACTCTTGCTGCAAAGTGAAGTCTCCCACATTAGATACAGGAACATTAAACAGCCTACGGTGTTCCCCCAAATAGCCCATTGTGTAACTTGAGCAATATGTATTTGCAATTTAACTTCTGTTTTGCCTAACTTTATTTTGTAAATGCATCCTCTTCATGTTGCAAGACTGTCAGTTGATGTAGACTTGCACAGCAGTGCCTACCTTTAAACACTGAGATCTCAGGCAAATGGATGCTCTTGGCACCACTTATGGGGTTGCAAGCTGCTGGGTTGCTCTCATGATTGACAGTTCTTCTTTCCTGGCCAATAAGAACAGGAAGGTTATAGAGTCTTAGGATCTGGAGTTGGAAACAAAGATGCTAATCAGGTAGATTGTCCTTTTGTAGATGTGGAAACTGAGGACTGGAGTTGGGAAGAAATGGGCCATCAATGTCAAAGTCTGATTAGCTCAGTTAGTTGCTTTCAGACAAAAATGCATTTCACTGTGTTATGTAAAAATGGTTGGGGAGAAAATGGTTAAGTTCAAACAACTTGTTATTTCGAAGACTGCAGGTGACAAGAAATAATTTTTGCTGCTGTCTGCTCAGCCCCTTTCCCTCACTGCTTGAAAATGCAGTGAACTGGGCCACTAATTTACAGTGCAATTTGCACAGCATAAAACGGAGGTTTCTGTTTGAGACCATTAAAATCAAAGGTCACATTTAATACCAACCTTTTATCCTGCCTGGACTCAAACCGTTTCAGAATTTGTCATTTAAGAGTCATAAATACTGTGCCTCCTTTTGTGGTATCCTGGAACCTTCATCTCTCACATTTACTTCAACACAAAAATTTACAGAAATGGAGAGTTTAATGGAAAGTAAAGGAAAGAAAGTAAAAGAAAAAAAAGGTAACTTGGCCGTCTCTATTAACATTTCAAAGCTTGTCCTTGGGCTTTTGTGGGGATAAGATGGTTAGCATCAATGATGTATAATATAAAGAGAAATATAGGCATTGATGACCTGTCTGCTGAGGCAAGTGTACTTGTCAGAGCTGTGTGCTCCCTGCCAGTCCTAGAAATGCTATGATACCAACTGTTTTTATCTCATGTTCTTCCTACAGCATAGCTTGCCAGCATATGATATGCCAATTCTTGTGTGTACTCAGTTGCTAAGTCGTGTCTGACTCTTTGCAACTCCATGGACTCTTGCCCACTAGGCTCAGACTTTGTCCGTGGTATTTCCCAGGCAAGAACATTGGAATGGGTTGCCATTTCCTTCTCCCTGCCAATTCTTAATCGATGTTAAAATTCTGTAGAAGAGGGTTCCACACAGAACATTCTTACCCTTCTAGCAAGGAAATGCCAAATGCTGTCACTCTCCCTTCTTCCTCTAAAGCACAACTTTCCCAGGGAGCCAGAGCAGTAAGTATGCCTCCCACTCTTTTTGGAAACTGCGTTTGTAGTCAGTAAAAAGCTCTGCATAAATCAAGAGGAACCACCCTTTGGAAAGAGAACAGCTTCTATGTGTTTGGAACTCTACAACCAATATGAATATCCTCTGGCAGGAATTATTAAGCTCTTGTGTTTTATAAATGTTCATTTCATTTTACTTCTTTGTGTATAAATATCTATCTTATTTCATTTGCAAAGCCATTTTAAGGTAAGTATTATGATGCCACTTTCATGATGATAAAACAACTTTCAATATGTAGTCATTTACCCAGATCATATTGCTTGGAAAGGGGCAAACCCAGGTCTTAGGTCCAGTCTAGTTTTCATTTTACTACATTTTATCCTCCATGTCTAAAGAATTTACAGTACTTGTTAGGGATTTTATGCTACCAAGAATTGATTTCTCAAGTATGACAAGAACAATGTCCCATATGTGTTTGGAACTCTACAACCAATATGAATATCCTCTGGCAGGAATTATTAAGCTCTTGTGTTTTACAAATGTTCATTTCATTTTACTTCTTTGTGTATAAATATCTATCTTATTTCATTTGCAAAGCCATTTTAAGGTAAGTATTATGATGCCACTTTCATGATGATAAAACAACTTTCAATATGTAGTGATTTACCCAGATCATATTGCTTGGAAAGGGGCAAACCCAGGTCTTAGGTCCAGTCTAGTTTTCATTTTACTACATTTTATCCTCCACGTCTAAAGAATTTACAGCACTTGTTAGGGATTTTATGCTACCAAGAATTGATTTCTCAAGTATGACAAGAACAATGTCCCTCTGTGGCCCAATGGACAGAACACAGCTCAAATCTACCTGGAGACCATATGATGCAACTGCACTCTCTCCTACTGAATGTGACTGTGGTGCCCCTCAATAAATCGGATGTTCATGGCCCATTTATTCCAATGAAGCTTCCATTCTCACGTGGAGGCTGTGGTCATGTGACTGTGAGTATGCTCAGCCTAGTCTCCAAGAACTGAATCCAGGATTGAAGGACTTCCTGGGGAGACAGGGCAAAACAAGCCCATCAAAGAAAGAGAATAGCGTATTTCCTCAAACAGCTACCTTCCTCCCTGTCCATCAGTGTAATTCACAAATATTATTATGCATGTTACAAGACTGTTAAAGTCTTACTTAGGCCATTTATCAGTCCACAGGATGCACTTTCTTCAATGAAGACCAGAGCTGCAACAGTAATTAAGCACCTACATGACTGCGCATCCTGCTTCACAAGCATTTACTAATTCTTGTTTATTCTTCACAATAACCATGTGAGATCAATTTCATATTCACTTCATTGATGAGAATATTAAGGATCAGGAAGGGGAAAACATTTGCCCAGTATTTCTATTTAATAAGTGAGAGGACCCAGAATCACAGCTCTGATTAATAATGAAAGGTAACAGTGAATCTTTGAACAAGCACAATAGATTTGTTCCACAAATCTTGGTGTATTAGACTTCTTTTATTTGCAAATGCTCTTTTGGGGACTGGTGATGGTGCTGTCGAATATTCTTGCTAAAGGAAGATCTAGAATGAGGGGAAGTGACTGCACAGAGCCTCCATCACCATGCAGTCTGCTGCTGCTGCTGCTGAGTTGCTTCAGTCGTGCCTGACTCTGTGCGACCCCATAGACGGCAGCCCACCAGGCTCCCCCGTCCCTGGGATTCTCCAGGCAAGAACACTGGAGTGGGTTGCCATTTCCTTCTCCAATGCATGAAAGTGAAAAGTGAAAGTGAAGTCGCTCAGTCGTGTCCGACTCTTATCAACCCCATGGACTGCAGCCCACCAGGCTCCCCCGTCCCTGGGATTCTCCAGGCAAGAGTACTGGAGTGGGGTGCCATCACCTTCTCCGCATCATGCAGTCTACATACTTGTAATTACAGTAGGAAGGGACGCTCTAACTACAGACTGACTTCCAGCTCATTCACATTCTCCTGTGTTCCAAGTGGTTGTTATGACTAAGTAACTTACAAGAGAGTGAAAACCAACACAGAGGAAAGGAGTTGGTGACTGACTTGTTAAAACTTATTTTAAATGTCAAATCATAATCGTTAGATTTTCCAGCTTGATGCTGGGTCAAATGGCCAAATAGTAGTTGTCTTAAATATCAATGTTAGGACAAAGCTAAATAATGTGGATAGTTGTGACCATGTAAGAATGGTTGGAAAGGGATTTTAGGATCTTTCATTCTATAAAGAATAATATTTGCCAATTAGAACTGAGTTATATGAGTTGAATATCTTTGTATACCTTCACCGGCAACCCAGATCTATTAGGAATGAAGAAGTTACTCTTCAGTAGCTGACAGCACTGTTGGCAGAAATTCCTCATGTTCTCAGTTCCTCCAAAATCCACTGAAGAGAGTTGCTTACCCAAGATCACAGCTTACTAACCTCCATTTTGGAGTCTGGTTTCCTGAGCCAATGATGAAGAGAAAGGAGAGGAATGAATAATACTCATCTTCGAGGAATTGTAAAAAGTCTGCCTTATCCTCATGCCACCAATGCAAGGTGATAACCCTTAATGTTACAACTGATGGACTTCACATGGCAGTATTTCATCAGAAGAGTTCAGTTTCCTCAATCAAGATTGTATTTACTATTTATTACCCATAGCATTCCACCCTAAATTTGAGAGCCTGAGTCATTGTCCCATGGACCTCAAAGGTCAAAAAAAAAAAAAAAAAACACAATAAATCAAAGACTATTTAATGAAGGGATCTACTTCACAACATTCTGTTTGATTTGAAACTGTTTTCTCTTAGCAGGCCTTCAATTACAAGGCTCTCCACATGGCTGAGGGTCATCTTTGGATAGCTTAGATTGCCCTCTCTTATTTTCTTCAAAATCTCTTTCCCCTACAGAGAAACTTCTGCCATTTTTTTCCTGTTTTATTCTTTAAAGTCATATATGAAAACAAATCCAACTCTTTGATAGAATCCTTCAGCTACATAAAAACAGCTTTCCAGTTTCTCTGAAAACTTCATCTAACACTTTCAGAATTTTTAACCTTTGCTCACAGGACTTAAATTGACTCCTTCTTCCCAGGCAAGAATACTGGAGTGGGTTGCCATATCTTCCTCGAGGGAATCTTCCAGACCCAAGGATCAAGCCCAAGTCTCCTGCATGAGGAGGCGGATTCTTTACCAATGAGCCACCTAGGAAGGCCACAAGGCACCATACAAGACCCTATGAACAGAGCGAAGCTCAGAGTCCAGAATAAATTTAAGAAAATTTACTTTCCTTCTGGAAACTAATTTCCAGGCCATGGTCACAAAGACAGTTCAGTGTATTTTTATATCCTGTGACTCCCCCACCTACAAAAACATAATCTTTTCCTGCAAAAGAATCTGTAATTCATCTCCTCCCATTAACTTTCCTCTAGGTGATATTTCTTTTCTTTCCAGGCACAAAGAACCATCCCTAAATTACTGTTAACCTTAACATCTTATAAATTGGACAGTGTCACATCAAGCATTTGTTATCTACACCCCCATGTAATGGAGTTTATTCCTTGTTAATCCTGGCCTGCCCTATTTTACTGCTAATTCTCTTTAACAATAAGAGAGATATTATTTTCTGAGCTCTTGAGATTGAATATGCAAAAGAAGATTTATCTTGATGGGAAGTAAATGAATTTACACATTGTTCTCTAAAATGCAATATGTACTAGGTGTTTATATATATATATATGACCTTGTTTTTCCTTAATATATTGATGTCTTCAAACCCTATATTAAAGAATAGTTTTAAAATGCCAGATAATTAGAAACTTCTGTGGAATTCTTCATTTTAAAGTAAATCATCAAGAACTTTTTCTAGGAAATAGCAAAAAGAAATAGGGTTGAAAAGAATTCCACCTATCTTTTTTAAATTTTACATTTGAAATAAAGTTTAACCCATAAGATTTGGGAGCTTTAAAGAATCTTCAAGACCATCATTTTGAGATGAGAAAACCAAGGCCCATAGAAATGCAGTATTTATTAAATCTACTACAGAAAGTGTATAGCCAATGAGGACATAAACTCTGGCATCCAATCTATCACTTCATTTCACAATAATGTTTTTTCCTTGACTGCATTGGATGAGAAACGTTTTAATAATTGAATGTCATGGGTGTGAAAAGATGAACCCATTGAAGCAGATAGTTTGATGTGTCTAGTTATGTTTATTTTATAATCTGTGTGACAAGGAAAACATATTTACAAATGGAACTTGCTATACATTAAGAATACAGCAGGACAATGATTAGGAAAATTTGCTTTAAATCAGATAGACTTGGATTCAGATTCCCACTCAGCTTCCTGACCCTGAGCACATCACGACTCCTGGCAACAATAATGTTTTTTCCTTGACTGCATTGGATGAGAAACGTTTTAATAATTGAATGTCATGGGTGTGAAAAGATGAACCCATTGAAGCAGATAGTTTGATGTGTCTAGTTATGTTTATTTTATAATCTGTGTGACAAGGAAAACATATTTACAAATGGAACTTGCTATACATTAAGAATACAGCAGGACAATGATTAGGAAAATTTGCTTTAAATCAGATAGACTTGGATTCAGATACCCACTCAGCTTCCTGACCCTGAGCACATCATGACTCCTGGCCTTGGTTTCCTCATCCCTCATAGGCTTACTTTGAAGATAAAAAGGAGTTAACATGGGTAATGCACATAAAACAGTACCAGATGTAGTAAGCACTGAGTGTCTGCTGATGTTTTTGTCATTGCTACTATTATTTCTAGGCTCAAGAATTAACTTTTTTAAAGCTCAACGCAAGTTTATTTTCAATAGTCCGTCTTTTCAGTTGGTAATAGCTGGCAACAATATCGAACCAAAGCAAAGGAGCATAACCTAGGAGAGGTGGGTACAGGAGTTTGTTATTGTGGGCAAATGCTCTCTACTTGTTATGAACTGAGAAATCAAAGAAAACACTTGGATCCATACAGCATTTGGGGACATGTCTCAGTGATTATTGAATCTTCTCAACATCATTTAAAAATGCTTTTATGAATAACATATAATTAAGCCTTAGTAGTAATGTTTTTTAAGCAAAACACTGAAAGTCAAAATGGAAGATATTTTTCTAAAAGGCTTTGCTATAAAGTTTTATAAACATACACAATGTGTTTAGTTCTTGCTCCAATTTTATTTTAAAAAGATCAAGGTCTGATTACACAAGTAATATAAAACTAGTGACATCTTCATGAGTTCTAACCAATATTCTATGTCAGAACACCTATAGTATTAATAGATATAAAGAGTAAAAGTTATTACAAATAAATGGAAATCACTAAATGTGAGTTCATCTTGTGGGAGAGTATATGTGATTGAGGAGAATACAACAAGAAGAGACAATGGCATCTTTTGGGCCAGTTAATCAGGATGATAGAATTCATTGCTGCACCAAAAGGTACTTTGACTAAAAATGGGCAAAGGTAGAAAAGAATTTTACATAATATTCAAATATTGATTTCTTAAATAATCAGAAGATATGACTTATGGTTTTTAGTCTGGCTACCTATTGGGATCACATGAGGAATGAACTTTTAAAAAAGAAGCAATTCTGAATTGTTTAATAGATGTGGTATGAGCCCAGATACTAGGATGTTCTTAAGGCTCCTCAGATGATTTTCCTGTGCTTTATGGTACACTTAGCTGGGGCACAGGGTAATAGAGGCTCTCAAAGTGGTCGACTAGAAACATCAACATCATCTTGGAATCTATTAGAAATGCAAAGTATCAGGCCACACACAGACTTACACAATCTTTTCACAAGAAACTCTAGGAGTGGGAAGATTACTCTGTCCAGCTTCAAAGACCCTCCTGACCTTCCTATCTATCTTTCTACCCCTTTCTCTTATTATTCTGCCTCCTTCCAACCTTAAACTGTTTTTTTTTTAACAAGGCAAGTTTTAGAACCACTGCATTGTAACATAGACCCTACATATCTCTAGTGGTTATTGCAGCCTATTCTCACTCAATTAAGTGACCTACCTAGTGCCTTAGTTTGCATTTGAAGACCCCTATTTGAGCTCATTTCCACTTTACCTATACCTAATCTCAGTGTTTCTGTTTATGACAGATAACTGTAAATGTCTTCTTTCTAATTATGATAAACAAGTACCAACCAACCTTCAGGCATCACTGTCCTTTCTGGTGCTGACGCTACCTTCTTCATATTACTCACAATCATTCATTCTGTACAGATTCCACAGCTGCTTTCCAGTTCAGGCTCTCATTACTTCTTATCTTCACTATTGAAATTGTTTCCCAACTACCTTCCCTGCCTCTAGTACCTACTCACTCTAATCCATCACATATACTGCTGACAGTTTAATCTTCCTAAAGTGCAAGCCAGGTCATAAACTCCCTCAGCTCAGAAATCTTCAGTGACTCACCATTGAATAAATCCCATCTACTCTGTCCAGCAAGAAAGACCCTCCATGACCTGGTTTCTGCCTATCTTCTTTCACCTTCCTCTCACCATCCCACTTCTCTTTGAACCTTAAATTCTAAATGACTTACTCTTCCCCAAACTTTCCCATTCTATATTTATTTTTAATCTTATGTTTTACCTAATGCTTTCTTTCCACCTGGATTGTTCAAATTTCATCTTCTGTTATCACCTACTCCAAATTCTTCTCACATTATAACTGTCTCATAATTAATCAGGAACTAGCATTCATCTACTGGGTTAACAAAAAGTGGGTAATTGCCTTCTATGAACTATGCTGTAATTTAGCTGTACTAAATTCTAGATGAATGATATATTCGTTCATTGAATAAACAATAGCCTAAAAATCTACTGACCAACATGTTTTCAAAAATTTCTTTAAAAGATTAAAAGACAATTGGAAACATGATATTCAATATTTCAGTAGCTTACTGAAAAAGAAAATTTGGAAAACCTCTCCTTTCCATTTTCCAGGTGACTCCTGTATCACCACTCTCTCTATCAGGGGAAATGAGACACAGTGAAGTCGTCTGAACATGTGTCCAACTGCAAGCACCTAAAAATACAGTACCCCAAGCATGAAAGACAACGGAGCAAATCAACACACTTATGTGATTCTATGAGAAGATGACTTGAATGAACAAGTATTGGTAATGGAATAAGATTGGGTCAACTGGGTCTCAGTCAGACTTGCAGCTGAGTATACGTTTGGTGCTACTTGGATTCTATTACAAACATGCAATTCTCTGGACTCCCTCTTTATTTGGGTAGGATAACATTTTTTCTCTGATAAAGCTCCACTTCCAATACAAACTCCCCTATTCTTACCTAATTAGTGATTTTTATTTCTTCTAAATACTTTCCAAGTTCCAGAGATCAGTCAATGGGAAAATGGTAACTAGATTTAAATGTCATGCTTTCCTAGTAATTAAAGTTTAGTAAGTAAGTAAGGTCACTCAGTCGTGTCCGACTCTTTGTGACCCCATGGACTGTAGCCCATCAGGCTCCTCAGTCCATGAGATTCTCCAAGCAAGAATACTGGAGTGGGTTGCCATTTCCTTCTCCAGAGGATCTTCCCGACCCAGGGATCGAACCCGGGTCTCCTGCATTGGAGGCAGACGCTTTAACCTCTGAGCCACCAGGGAAGTCTAACAGAGCTTATTTCATGTGCTGTAGGCTTTATTCAAATGAGAGATTCTAGTGTGCCTTGTGGGCATCATGACAGTACAAGGAGGTATTTGGTATCTTTAGACTGTGACACATCTCAAACATCTCAGAGGTATGAGAGACTGAAAGAGATACCAAGAACAAAGAAACTGATTGTGTAGGTCCTCAGAACATCCTGGTAGCTTCCCTGATAGCTCAGACGGTAAAGTGTCTGCCTGCAATGCAAGAGACCTGGGTTCGATCCCTGGGTCAGGAAGATCCCCTGGAAAAGGAAATGGCAACCCACTCCACCCTCCAGTACTCTTGCCTGGAGAATTCCAGGACAGGGGAGCCTGGTAGGCTGTAGTCCATGGGATCGCAAAGAGTCAGACATGACTGAGCAACTTCACTTCAGAACATCATCCCTGGAGAAGGGAATGGCAACCCACTCCAGTATTCTTGTCTGGAAAATCCCATGGAGAGGGGAGCATGGAGGGCTTCAGTCCATGAGGTAACAGAGTCAGACATGACTGTGTGACTACCACTTCAGAACATCATAAATAGTCCTTCAAATAACTAAATTTTAGATGACATGATTCAGGAAAATCTAACGATGGAGCAATTAGCAGAACAATGTGCATGGATAATATATAGAAAGAAATACAGTTCAAGTCTTAGAAATCTAAAAGTAAAATGTAATTCAGGTCAACAAGAATTTACTGATCCATAAAATATAGGAAAAACATTACTAAGATACTTGAGATGCATTCTTTATTTCCAGTGATAACTAGAAGTATAAAGATAGGATAAATAATTATAAAAGAACAATTGTTATTCAAACATCATAAAATTAAATGGTATAAAGATTTGGAGAAACAAAACAAAAAAGCAACACACACATACACACACACAAAACAAGAGAAAAATCTCTTAATAAAAGAAAAAGATAGGCATTTGAAATGCCTTATAATTTCAATTCAATTTTGATTATAAAATTAGTAGTAAGAAGATGAAACCACAGAATAAAAAGAGAGAAAGAGAAATGCCAACTGTGATGCATATTCAGGCCCTACCCATAAACTCAGGAGAGAAGAAAAGTAAATTGGGAACCGAAGTGGAAGATCGGACTGGAAAACCTGGCGGGGCCATACTGAATAGGATGTGAATATGGGAATAAATTATAACTGGTAGGTGAAGGAAAACCAATGAAAGGCAGGTTTCTTCTTCGCTTATGATAAAAAAAAATGCCCCCTGAAACAATATTCATGATAATCAGCTCTACAGGAGAGACTCAGATAATGTTTTTTTGGCTGAGAACTGAGCTCATGAGAATGTCCAGAGAAGAATCAACTTTCTTATGCTTGGACATGATTATTCTTGGATTATAGATTTCTTATGTCAGTCCTAAAAGGTCAACATCTGGAACTTAATGAGAAAGAATGATAACTGGTATTTGTTCTTGCATATCAGATTTTACATTGTTCTAGTGAGGTCCTCCCTGGGGGCTAGAGTTGGCAGATAGGAATTGAATGGTAAAAGTATGTTCTTTTCTTTTCTCAATGATAAAAGGCTGTTATCAATACATAACACTTTCACAGTATATGACACAAGCAGAAGTTCAAACATGTTTTTATGACTCTGTTGTCTGTTACCTTTCAATTCACCCCAATACAACAGATTGGAAAACGGAGGATGTATTCAATCCACCAGTTTGACTACCACTGTCACGAAAAGACTTCTCATACTGGCACTTCAAATACAGGCTGAAATTCAGCACACTTTCATTTATCATTTCTGCAAAATGAACAAGGCATTAGAGTTCAGAAAAATAAATGTTGAATTAAAAATCTATATCTGTACTATGGGACAGTGGAAGATCTCCTCCAGACATTTTATTTCCTTTTCCGTTGGATAGCCCATCTTTATTTCCTCCCTATATATTCTGCACTACACCTCTGGCCATACTTTCTCCTAGACTAGGGGTGGATAGCTTAATACAGCGACTCAAGAACATTAATTTTTCAGCTATAATAAAATCACATTAAAGGAATCTTGGAATTATCTAAGATAAAACCAGCTTCTTGCAGTTTTGTACTTTCAACACATTTTACTTATCAAAGGCGCCTGAATGCCGAATATTACAGGTTACCTAGGAAACTTACAGTGACTACACTTAAAAACAACACAAAGCCCTTTTAATGAAGCAGAATGCCATTTTAAAACATTCTATTTTGGGAAAGGTAAAAGAAATAGTTAACAAGTAAATATTAGCACATAGAGTCTCTTCTATCCAGGTTTTCTTTTTCACATTAATCTTTAGTTGTCTGCTATTTCTGTCACCGAGTTGCAGTTAAAATATACAAGTAAAGAATATAATAATGGACCATAGGCAATGGTTTTTAGTAAACCTAGGAAACTTACAGTGACTACACTTAAAAACAACACAAAGCCCTTTTAATGAAGCAGAATGCCATTTTAAAACATTCTATTTTGGGAAAGGTAAAAGAAATAGTTAACAAGTAAATATTAGCACATAGAGTCTCTTCTACCCAGGTTTTCTTTTTCACATTAATCTTCAGTTGTCTGCTATTTCTGTCACCGAGTTGCAGTTAAAATATACAAGTAAAGAATATAATAATGGACCATAGGCAATGGTTTTTAGTATTAGCTGTGCTGCAGCTCATGAGATCTGACCCTGAGGTCCCTCATATTGAGTGATAAATAAATTGTATGTCTTTAAGCACTTATTAATCTAGGGTGACTACACATATAGTTTCCTGAGTATAATCCCGGGTTTTGCCTGAAATCCTGGCAAAATGCTTAATGGCACTACTCGAAAATTATTCAAGTTTAAATTATAAATTATGTGGTTGCCTTAATTATCTATTATATCCAAAATGGATTGAGGAATATAAAACTGAACCAGGATAATTAGTGTCCCCAAAGAGTTACAAATGTATACTCCGATGGAAAAAAAATGAAAAAAACAGCATACTACATTATTTTATGCATGTGTGCTTAATTGCTTCAATCATGTCCAACTTTTGGCGACTTCATGGACTACAGCCTGCCAGGCTCCTCTGTCCATGGGATTCTCCAGGCAAGAGTACTGGAGTGGGTTGCCATGCCCTCCTCCAATATTGTTTTATATTTTCTACTAAAATAATATAATGTTGTTACATTATTCACTATTATGAAGTGACAAAAATAATTTTTTTCCAAATGTTTCCTTCTACTGCAATAAATTGTGTCAAGAAGACACTTTCCCATAGCCCATTAGATGAAAAAAGATAAAATACCTATAGCGTAGTTTGTTATGTTTCTGCAAACACACAGCAGCTTGGTTAGCAACAAAATCAAGGTCACCTTGGCTCCTGCCCAATCCTAAATATACCAGGGAGAGCCTGCCTCAGGGTTAGGATTTTGTAAGATATCCTGAGCGTTGTTGCAGTGTTTTCTGAAATCCAATTACCAAATCCATTATTACTACCAGACAAACTAATACAGCATTTCTGTATTTTCAAGGTGCAGTGCACAACCCAGCTTAGCAAAAGGAGCTTGAAAAGCACTTCTGGATGATTTTGGTGGTGATCCTGGTAATAATGATGCAGAATTCCATTTCTTTTAAATTTACATTCTTACTATAGTCAGTTAAAAGCAAACATGAAGTGCCCCCCGCGCTGCCCCCCCAGCTCACAAGTGAAAGAAGGCATTTTTCTTACCTTTTCTCAGCAACCCTTGTTATATACAGTAATAAAAATTATACTAATATGACTATAAAATGAAAAGATATTTTAGGGTTCAAACCTCAGTTCTGTCACCTTTTAGTTCTGTGTGCTTGACCATCCAATGCTTAAATATCTCATTTCTACAATAAAATTAAAAAAAAAAAAAAACTAGAACAAAATGAAAGAAAAAAATGTGAAGTGTATGGCATGATGTTGGTAAAAATTAAATCTGAATGTCAGTTCTCAAATGTACATAACAGCCAGAGTAATCATGGATATACCTGCCAGTGAAGTTCTTGCAACGACCCCTTCTAATGCTAGTAGGTTAGAGCAGTTTTTAACCTCTAGCATGTAAATGAATGGGCTTCCTCAGTGGCTCAGGGTAAAGAATTCACCTGCAGTGCAGGAGACTCAGAACCCCCTCTGGGTTCGATCCCTGGGTTGAGAAGATCCCCTGGAGGAAGACATGGCAACCCACTCAGTATTCTTGCCTGGAGAATCCCAAGGATTGAGGAACTTGGTGGGCTACAGTTAGGGTCGAAAACAGTCCGACACGACTGAATGACTGAGCAGGCATGCGTGTAAATGAATCAGCTGAAGTACTTGTTAAAATACAAATCCCTAATGCCACATAGAAAATTCTGATTTTCTGCATCTAGAAGATGTCCAAGGACTTTTTATTTCTTACTAGAACCTGCCCACCCATTACCACAGATCACACTTGCATAAATTCAAGTTAGAGAAACTGAAGAAATGAAGCTTAGCCACAATCTCAAGGCTGAAGTTTCACATTGAAATATACAGTGAATCACTTAACAGCTCTTTCTCTGTATCCTGTCACCAAGTCAGTTCATCCAAAACTGAATTTACCTCAAACCTTGAAAATTTTATAGATTCAAAAGTTTATAGCTTTTCTACCTCGAAAGCAAAATATATTCATCCTCCAATGTGAATGTGAAAAAATTAAAACCATGCTATACTGCTGGTGGGAACATAAAATAGTGTAGCTGCTTTGGAAACCAGTTTGGCAATTTCTATAGTTAAAAACGCTATAACCATGTGAGTAGCAATTCCAGTCCTACATCTATACCTGAGAATTGAAAATGTATGCTCACATAAAAACTTGTGCATAAATGTTCATAATAGCATTATTGATAATAGCCCCAAACTGGAAACAGATACGATCTCTATCAACTGATTAATCAATAAATAAAATGTGGTTAATACAATCATGCATTCAGTGAAATATTATTCAGCCATGAAAATGAATAAAATATTGATACATGCAACAGCAAGGACAAACCTTGAGAACACTATGCTATATACAGGATGCTTGGGGCTGGTGCACTGGGATGACCCAGAGGGATGGTACGGGGAGGGGGGTGGGAGGGGGGTTCAGGATGGGGAACACATGTACACCCGTGGTGGATTCATGTTGATGTATGCAAAACCAATACAATATTATAAAGTAATTAGGCTCCCATTAAAATAAATAAATTTAAATTTAAAAAAAAAAGAAAGAAGCCAAACATAAAAGGCCTAATGTTGTATGTTTCATTTATATGAAATGTCCAGAACAGGCAAATCCATAGGAGCAGAAACTAAAATAGCAATTGCTAGCGGCTGAGAGCAGAGAAGGCAATGGCACCCCACTCCAGTACTCTTGCCTGGAAAATCCTATGGACGGAGGAGCCTGGAAGGCTGCCGTCTATGGGGTCGCACAGAGTTGGACACGACCGAAGTGACTTAGCAGCAGCAGCAGCAGTGGCTGAGAGAGAATGGAAATGGAATGGGGAGTGACTGTTAATGAGTATAAGTTTTTGTGGGGAAAGATAAAATTGACCTACTTGTACAACTTCGTGAATATGCTAAAATTCATTGTACTGTACACTTTAAAAGAGTGAATATTTGTTATGTGAATTTATTGCAGAAAAAATGGCTCAAATGGTTTCTGAATATCTCAAAGAAAACTCTACACTTCCCACCTTGCCATGTGGGACCCATTCTGTTATAGCCCCTCTTCTTATGTCCTATTCCCAAGCCTAAATGAACCATTGTTCTTAAGTACTAGGGCATGTTTTCCCTTGGTTTGTATATGTATACAAAATATGCATATTTTGTATATGTTTGTTTCATGGGCAGTGACAATAATGTGTCACACAATGTCAGTACTACGTGAATGCTGAGTAAAAGAGCAAACATTTTTTTTCCCAAAAAACACAGTATGCCTTAATTTTTATGTCACAATATTCATTTTAAACATGAATATGTGGAAGTCCTTAAAATAAGAAAAAAGCAGGATTCTGTTCTTGGCAAAAATATCAAAAAGTGCCATTACTACAGATATAAATAAATAAATACACACCTGTGCATATTGCACACAAAAACCACATGCACCGACACAGACATGTATAATACAGGAATGAATAAGCAGATGTTATCCAGTCTTACAACCACCCTGTTTTCCCTGCTGCAATCAATAAAATCACTATCTTAGCAGCAATTTTAGAAAGACAAATAAAACCCAGGAAGCATAACTCTTGTACTTACTCACATTTAGAAACTTAATCCCATATCCTGTGCCTTTGTCCTTTGCTTATGCAATATGCTTTGCTCTGTTCTTATGAGGATGCCAGTTCAATTTTCTCTCTCTAGAAGTAGACTAGTAAGTAAGCAGAGTCAATATCTGAAATGTATATTGATTGCTTCCTCTATTACCCTTTATCTGATTATTGGAATATTGAAAGCCATGTTTACCAAAGAGAAAATGTTTTCTTCTACCTGGAAAAGCTACAATTCCACTGAGTTTATGTTAAAAAAAAAAAAAATCCACCACAACACAGTAAGTGAACAGGAGTAAGTAACAAACATATGAAACTGGAGGAAGAATTGACTGGAAATCAAAGCAAAGCCTAGGAATGAAGACTTATCCCCAACTACCCATTATTGATAAATACAGGTCAATTACTTCTTATAGTCCATGATACATAGTCATTACTTTCAATTGGTACTTAAAATGGATTCAACTCTAGCAAAAATTAAATTGAGAAACATTTTAAGAGAATTATAAATAGCTGGAGTAAGTAAAAATGGTTTTAACTTTTTTATTGTGGTAAAAGTCACAAAATATAAAGCATACTATTTTAACCATATTTATCTGTACATTCCAGTGGCACTAAGTACATTGTTGTACAGCTCTCACCATCATCTCTCTCCCAAATTTTTCACCTTCCTAAACTGAAACTCCGGCCCATTAAAGAGTAACTCTCCATTCCCGCTCCCCATCCCTCCACCCCTGGCCCCTAGCATCTACTGATGTACTTTATGACTTTATGAATTTGACTATTCTAGGTACCTCATGTAAGTGGAATCAAACAGTATTTGTCTGCACCTAATGTATATTGGACTGCATTTTTAAGGTTATATTAATACATGTCTTACAAACAGACTATAGTTCCTTTTTTTCCCCTTTGCTATACAGTAGGTTCCATTAGTTATCTGTTTTATACCTGTGTGTGAAGTTGCTTCAGTCGTGTTCAACTCTTTGTGACCCTATGGACTATGGCCCTCCAGGCTCCTCTGTCCGTGGGGTTCTCCAGGCAAGAATACTGGAGTGGGTTGCCATGGCCTCCTCCAGGGGATCTTTCCCACCCAGGGATCAAACCCACATCTCTTACATCTCCTGCATTGACAGGTGGGTTCTTTACCACTAGCACCATCTGGGAAGCCTGGGGGGAAACAATAGAAACAGTGTCAGACTTTATTTTTGTG
>SJXQ01001555.1:0-21211 GCA_006408695.1 Aepyceros melampus | reverse complement strand
TAAAGTGATGACCAACCTAGATAGTATATTCAAAAGCAGAGACATTACTTTGCCGACTAAGGTCCGTCTAGTCAAGGCTATGGTTTTTCCTGTGGTCATGTATGGATGTGAGAGTTGGACTGTGAAGAAGGCTGAGCGCAGAAGAATTGATGCTTTTGAACTGTGGTGTTGGAGAAGACTCTTGAGAGTCCCTTGGACTGCAAGGAGATCCAACCAGTCCATTCTGAAGGAGATCAGCCCTGGGATTTCTTTGGAAGGAATGATGCTAAAACTGAAGCTCCAGTACTTTGGCCACCTTATGCGAAGAGTTGACACATTGGCAAAGACCCTGATGCTGGGAGGGATTGGGGGCAGGAGGAGAAGGGGACGACCGAGGATGAGATGGCTGGATGGCATCAAGGACTCAATGGACGTGAGTCTGAGTGAACTCCGGGAGTTGGTGATGGACAGGGAGGCCTGGCGTACTGCGATTCATGGGGTCACAAAGAGTCGGACACGACTGAGCGACTGAACTGAGTGTATATATGTCAAACCCAATCTCCCAATTTATCCCACGCTCCTTTTCCCACCTTGGTGTCCATACATTTGTTTTCTATGTATGTCTCTCTCTGTCTTAAAGAACAAACTTTTAGTTTTTATTTTCTACTTTTCTGTGTTTTCTTAAAAAATACATATTACTTTAAAGTGTGTTTTTGTTTAACCTAGAAAATTAAAAAAAAAAAATTAGAGATGACATTAACCACATATCACTCGCTAACACGGCAGAAACACTAAGTCCTGACATCATCATTCTGCTAAGCATATATACACTTGGTCATACATTAACAGTCAGTAGAAATTGAAATATATTAAATGTAACTGACTCTGCTCTTACTACAGCTGTATTCCATCTGCTTAGCAGGGATGCCAAGTCAACTTGTCAAGGCTCATCACCTTAACACCGCAAACACAGTCAAAATAATTAAAAATACTGGGAAATTTATCACAATCACAATGCCCTCAGGTATTTTTTTCTTCAGAACAGGAAATATACATTCTTGTAGTATTAAAGATACAAACTAAATCAGTGTCACTATTTTAGGAAAAAAAAATATACTAAGAATTGAAAGTCATACTCCAAGGAAATGTACAATCCATATTTACTTAAGGCACTAGAAAATCAATATTTATATTAAAGAAGATCACCTGCTCCACTGACTTACACTCTAGTCTTGGCTGCATTTTTTAAGTAATTATCTAGTACAACTGTCTAATTCTATGCTTATAAGAAAGGAAAGATGGGAAGCCAGACATTATGAAAGCCTGAGTTTTCTGTAACAGATTTCAATCACTTAGGTTAACCCATTCAATTCTCAGAAAATTTTTGGAGTTACCTGGGCAATATAATCCTTGTTTTTCAGTGTATCAAACATTTTCAGGCTTTACAGGGCTTAAGATACTGTGAGATTTCCCACCCCATAACTAGGAGCTCTTCAAGAGTATGGACTTTCCTACACCAAGCATAAGTAGTCTAGCACTGGGCACAGGGCTGAAACACAATAAACTTTATGAATCTAAATGAATGAAACTGCCAATAACTGAGCACTGGAGGGTTAAACACACATAATTAATTGATGGAAGATTTGAAATTTGAACTCTAATAAAATGTCTTTCTACCTTAACAAACTATACTGGTATAATCTTTATTGACTCTACGTAAAGAATAAAAATTGGTGGGAAAAAAGAAAAATGATATTTTCTTCCAATTGAGGATAAGGAATCCTCACATATATTTTTATAACTGACTGACCTCATTCAGACAGGACATGAAAGAGTTTAAATTTGTATGCAGATATTCTGGCTCCAGTAGTTTTCTGCCACCTTTTAACTGCTCATTAGATAATCCTGTAAGTGATGATAATTACAGATTTTTATTTCTCAGACATTTTAAAACTGTTTTTAGAACAGCATTACCATGTCAGAAGCCAAATATTACTTACTACTAAAAATACAATGCAACAGTCTGAAAATTAATAATCGATCTTTCAGACTGAGAAGAGCAATTTTTAATAGCATAAAGTGAGGTTAATATAAATTCCTATGAAAAATGAAAAAAATGCTATTATAAAGAATTTGAATGATCAAAGTATATAAACTAAGGCATATTATTATTATACAGCTTTAAAATATTCTGTAAGTAAAGAGATCTGTTCATAATGTCTGAAGAATAGAGTTCTTATCCTATATTTACTAACTAGCAGTTCACACACTTGAAAAGCTAGAAAAAAGTCACATTCACGTTAGTCCTCTCATCTGTAAAATAAATACATCTCCTTTTACGTGCTTTCAGTAACTGTAAAAATTAGATGATATATTATGTGAGAAAGTATGTTGTAAATTTCAAAGTGCTGTGTAAATGGTGGAGCTTATTATCTAGTATCTTGCTATATAAACAATGCAGCAGGATCAGCATCCCTAAGAACTAAACTAAGGAATTCCAGACCCAATTCCAGACTTACTTAATCAGAATATGTATTTTAACAAGCTCGTTGTTGACTATAGGAATGTGTGATGTAAAACATAGGTGAATCCATGGCCCCTTACACAGACATGAATTTGCTGTTACTCCCTTGTATTCTAGTTAAGCATCCTCTACAAATCAAGAGTATGTTGGTCTATAGGGGTTTTTTTGATTAACATTTTCTATATCATTCTGATATATTTTATAGTTCATATCATTGGAGGGCAGGGATTGCCTTCAAATATGTAGTTCATTGCCTAACAAATATGTAAAATATACCTTTAAGAAATAATAATTCTATAATCTGGCAATTAGAGAGAGAAAATGTCTTTGATGTAGAGCTAATAGTAAGAAACTCTCAATAACAATAATTCTGGTGTACCTGGAGATCCTCAGAATAGAAAAATAAAAGGTCATTATTTTATATTCTTGAACTCCCATAGTCAATTTTGATGAGATCTTTTGTCAGATTGACCTAAAATTTGTGATGGAATAAATAAAAGCATTCTTCCCTTTTATTTATTGTTTTTTACATGCATAAGGGTAAAAGCCTCAACACATAATCTTAAAATGGACAAAAGGAAGTCATGAAATGCGAGGCATGACAAATAAGATTAATTCAGCATATCAGGAAAGATGACCTCTCAGGTTGTGGAAATGGAGTTGAAAAATAAACACAGTAGATATGGTCTCAAAATTTAAAATGAGAAGTGAAAGCTTTCATAAAACTAAACACGTTAAACTAAGGATGACCTACTTAAGAAAATAATTTCCCTTTCTAATCTTTAAGCACCTGAATTAAGTAGTTTAGATTTATAGTCTCTAGACATTTCTAAATTTGATTGAATGTGGAAAAAAAAAAAGAAAGTTCACTGAGAATAAAAACTTTGATTACTTTTATCTATGAAAAAAACATCTCCACCATTCTCTCAGACCTTGGCAATGATCTCTGACAGAATTCTGAACTCTCTTTACTTTAAATGCTGTTGATATATTATGGATGCAGCTTTCAGTCATGCTGAACAAACCCTGCATTGTACAGAAAACCTGAAAATGACTATTTGGAGAGTGACAAGTCCCCTTTTTACTAAGCTAATATTTAAACATTATGAGCCACAGAGCATCCATAGCATTGAGAGAAGATAAGGTACTGAGAAGAACTCCAAATAAACACTCTAAATGTGTATTTTCATGTATTTAAACTAGGGCTGTTACAGTGAAAGGAGGTTATATCAAACTAGGAAACAATCATATAGCAAGTGTACATTAATCAGTTCATACAGTAAAAATGATTGGCTAGAAGAAAACAGAGACTATACTCAGTAGCCCTTGGCAGTGAGTACTGTAGTCAGTACTGCCTACAACTTATGATATACAGAGCTAATTCCTCTGATGAACTTGATTCATTCACTGCTCAAGGTCACAAACATAATTCTCACCAAATACTCATAAAATATACCTCTAGAATTCAGTAGTAAGTCAAATATATCTTTGTTGTTGTTTCTTTCCATTCACAGGGCAGATCTTTGAAACCCAGACTTTAAGACGCATGGCTCTCCTTCCTACTAACAATGAAGGTAATGGATGGGTCACGAGTTTGTCCATTAACCTATCAGGCCTAGTTTTTTCTCTAATGATCTCTATCTCCAAGGGTGAGTTGATTTTTTTTTTTTTTTCTCCAGTCTTCAGTTTTGTTACCTGGAGAATAATATGGGAAGACTAAAAAAGAAATAGAAGTTTCATTAAATGGAAATTCTTCAACTGTCTCATTTTATGTGCATAAAATCCTGCCATTAGCACTGCAAAGAGTGCTGGAGGCTCAGGGGAAGAAGTGAGTTACCTTATTAAAGGAAGTAGAGCTGGGAATGAATCCAAAGTCTTTCTGTTAAAAGTATCTTGCTTTCTGTTATCCTATAGGAGCTCCAAAGGTTCTTGACAGTTCCAAAGTTTCTAACTCAGTGAACTCCTCTGGCCACCCCACATGTAATCCTTCTGAAAAACCCTATCAAAGGCAGTCTTTGGGCAGTGTTGTATTGGGACTCATCCCAAGTCAAGCCTATTCTAACCTAATTCTCCCAATTCTTTCAGGAAGCAAATTGCCTACGAACAGTACTCAATTGCGAAGGTAGCCCAGTGTCCTGGAAAGACCAAAGGCTTTTGAGCCATGTGGATCAAGCTTCCAATCCTGAAGAGCCTGCTCAGTGCAGAACCTTTCCCAGTCTTTTGCACTTGCAAAATACACTTGTCTTTCACATGTAAAGCATCCAAAATTGTGCAAAACTCAAGGTATCAATTGAGCCCAATAAATATGTGTATGATGAATAAAATATTGGTTCTTTTCCATTCTCTATTTGGTTTGTATACAAATGATAGCACCCATTCATTATAACACTATTCAAGATTAATGGTAAAAAAAAAAAAAAAAAAAAACATGCTAATGGGCTTGTTTTGTTCACACTGACTATCTCAGAACTGCTGATTTCAATAAGTTTATTCTTCCAACTAAGGAACAAAGGAGTAATCCCTGAACTCCTGCACTGAAACTGATGAAGGGAGAAGCTACTGCAATTCAGTCTGCTCTTTTAATGCCAGATTGTGACAAAATTATTAATGATGTGAAACTTATTCTAGCACGAGCTCTCCAAGTGTGTGACAGACTGTTAATTCTGCTGACCATGGAACTCAAATCCAAACAAGTTTAAGGTTGGGAAACCCAGTGAATTTCTGAGGGCTTAGTGGGAGTGGGAAAATAAAAAGGAAGGCATGTATTTGACAGTAAGGGAGCAAGGGTGGAGATCTCAGAAATAATAAAATCTTTTCATGGAAGTTCAAGATCTGGCATTGCAGATAGAACAGAATGCAATGAGGAAATTTGTCTTCTAAATTTTTCATAGACCCTGTGCAAGATATACCCCTACCTTTATGGAAGTCCATTAGAGTCCTGAAAGCTCAGAGGAAAGAGGGGAAAACAGGTGCACTCATGCTTGATTTTTCCATGTTTGTTATTCAATAGAAGGACAATGAGTAATGAATCTTATACCTAATGACCATATACCAGAGAGCTTTTTGGATTTTTCTAACCCAGCAATGAAAATATTGCCATTCAAAAAAAAAAGTAAAATCAACATTAGTATAAGGCTGTGATGACTTGTCTGAAATTCCCTAATATCCTACTAAAGAATCCCAACTTTTCACTGAATTAAGATGATCTTATGATGATAAAATTATTTCTTAACTCTGAAAATCAACTTAAATATGTTTACCTGCTAAAATTAAAGATGATTATATGCAACGATAAATGAGCTTAACTTCTATCAAATGCAAAGATTTTGCTAGGAGTTGTAAGGGATAAAAAGACATATCAGAAGTATTTGCTGACGTCAAGGTTCTTAAAATCTACTGAAATATATGACCTAGTGCACAGTGATTGTACCACACAATTTTCCATTTCCATCCACCCAAATCCCGTTTCTTCCCAGTTTCCCATGTCCTAATCCTTCAAGGTTCAGCTTAAATAACTATGAAAAACTGAGCCTGATATTTTTCAAAAATAAAAATTCTACCTCCAATTTCTCAGAGCTCCTTATTTCTATTTTTAAATATTACTTATAATTTCTCATTTTATATTATCACTATACTCTTGGTCACAAAAAAGGACATGGCTTATCTTTTATTTGTTAAGGTATGTCCCTTTAAAGCAACTGCTGCTGCTGCTAAATCATGTCAGTCTCTGACTGCGTGCAACCCCACAGACGGCAGCCCACCAGCTCCTCTGTCCCTGGGATTTTCCAGGCAAGAATACTGAAGTGGGTTGCCATTGCCTTCTCTGTTAAAGCAACTAATCTGAAGGATAAAGAAAGGATCCTTTGGAGCTGTCAGGAAACAGGAACAAGTCAATTACAAGGAGGGAAAAATAAAGTTGACCTTAGAGCAACATTCAATTCTAGAAAGCAGTGGAGCAATACCCACAAAAATCTTCAAAGAAAAAAAAATAACCCAAGTATTTAATATCCAGCCACAGTATTGTTCAAGTGAAAAAACTAACATAAAACAGTTTTTAACATTCAAGAATTCAGGGGATATTGTCTCCATGAGCACTTCTTGAGGAACAATTTCAGCCAGCAAAGATACATTTTTGGAAACACTATGTAAAAAGATAAGGAAAGTTGAATCTACTTATTTATGGAACAAATTTAAACATATGCAAGGATTAAAATGATAGGAGAGAATGTAAATGTTATATATCCTGACCATGGGTGACAGAGTGAATTAGTATGGTAATTTTCTCACCTCAAAACCAGGGTTAAAAGATATTTTTAATTCTTTAAAATAAGTAATGGGATATAAGTATTTAATAGCTCAAAGTAAAACACTAAGAAAGATGATGTCATTAGCTGAAATTAGCTGGAAGAAAAGGAGGATGGGGAGAATAAAGAAGAGTAAAAATATTAATCCCATCACTGATTATAGAGGAGAATCAAATGCTGTTTAAACAAATAGAGGATTTGTTCTAATCTTCTAGAACATAAAAATTTAAAACATAAAAATTATACTATGTCAAGAATACCAACTTTCCAATTATCAGAAGCAACACATACACACACACACACACACACACACACCCCACAGTAAGCAAAAATAAAGTACAATACCTTTAAAGACAGAAATGTGTAATATGAAATAACATACAATTAATATTAAATATATATTCCCTAATAACAGCAACAAGTGGGCAGCATGGTCTGATTTGCTCACTGCTATGTCCCTTGCACCTGGCACATTGGTTATGATTGACATGAAAAAATTCTTAAAAGAATAAAATACATATTGGCTAATCTCATATATTAAAGAAAAATACTTTTGAGTGGCAGCAAGCTGAAAAACTCACTTTGTACTATATAGATGAATAATACCTAAAATAAATTCTTCAGAAAATTTGAGATGGAAGACCAAGTAAATTTAAACAAAAGGTAAACGAACATCATTATTGTAATAACAGTCAACATTGAATTCAAGGCAAACAAATGTTCTTAAAAAAGAACTGTCGCTACAAGTGATGAAATAGATTTTTAACAAAACTATGTATTAATGGGTTTCCCCAGTGGTGCTAAGTGGTAAAGAACCTGCCTGCCACTGCAGGAGACATAAGAGATGCTGGTTCAATCCCCAGACTGGGAAGATCCCGTGGAGGAGGGCATGGCAACCCACTCCAGTATTCTTGCCTGGAGAATCCCATGGACAGAGGAGCCTGGGTGGTTACAGTCCACGGGGTCACAAAAGTCCGGCATGACTGAAGCGCTTTTGTACAGATGCATGTATTGATAGATTAAAGAGCTAAGACTAGATAGGCACTAAATAACAGAGTAGCAGCATTCATAAATTTAAACACATAGTAATTGAGACAGACCGAAGTAAAAACCTACCAGGGAACTTTTCTTTTTTACTAGTGGCTATAGAACATTCACAAAAATTTACTTACTTTTGGTTACACACAAAACGTAGGTAAAATCAAAACAGGAGAAAGAGCTAAGGCAACAGTCTCTGATCACATAATGAAAAAACTAGAAACTAATAATGAAACTGGAAAATGACATCTACTGTTTTAAAGTACTCTTACATACTGTTGTTGTTTAGTTGCTAAGTCGTGTCTGACCCTTGAGACTTCATGGACTGTAGCCCGCCAGGCTCCTTCTGTCCATGGGAATTTCCAGGCAAGAATACTGGGGCAGGTTATCATTTCCTTATCCAGGGGATCTTCAGGACTGAACCATCTAACCTACAACTCCTGCGCTTCAGGTGGATTCTTTACCCTGAGCCACCTGGGAAGCTCCTTTACACTTACATATATTGTCAGTCAAAAAAAAGATCAATACCCAAATTACACTTCCAAAACTGTATTCTCTCAAAACCACAGTGAAAATACACTGCTTCAGAGACTATGGGACATAGCTGAGACATTGCTTAAAGAAATGTCATCATGTTAAATATTCAAGTAAGAAAACAACTAAGGAAGATAAATGAATTAAGCATCTATATTTAGATTTTAGCTAAAAGGTTAACAAAAGCAGAAGGAAAACCATTTGAATAATCAAAAGAAAAACTAATTAATTATAAAGGAAATTATAGGAATAGTAAATACATACAAAGCAGAATTTTGAAAAATAAAATAATATAAATACATGAATACACTTTTATCTGCCAGGATTTCTTGGCACCTTGGCACTCAGGAAAAATAATTCTTTGTTGTAGGTGCTATCCTATTCATTATATTGAGCAGCATCCCTGCTGCTGCTGCTGCTGCTGCTAAGTCACTTCAGTCATGTCGGACTCTGTGCGACCCCAGAGACGGCAGCCCATCAGGCTCCCCCGTCCCTGGGATTCTCCAGGCAAGAACACTGGAGTGGGTTGCCATTTCCTTCTCCAGTGCATGAAAGTGAAAAGTGAAAGTGAAGTCACTCAGTCGTGTCCGACTCTTAGCGACCCCATGGACTGCAGCCCACCAGGCTCCTCTGTCCATGGGATTTCCCAAGCAAGAGTACTGGAGTGGGATGCCATTGCCTTCTCCGGAGCAGCATCCCTAGCCTCTACTTACTAGATGCCGGCAGCCACTGCCCTCAGCCTTTTGTAACAACCAAAATTGTCTGTGGACATAGCCAATTGTCCCCTTGAGCTGGGCATTGTCAAAATTGCCCCAACTGAAACCACTGAACTAGCACAATCAAAAATAAACAGAAAAAGTTCAAACACCTAATATAACAAATGATAATGAATAAATGATTGGTTAGAGAAAATAAAAGAATAAAAATATACTATTTTATTAAACATTGCAAATAATATGAAGCATGGATAAAATTGATAATATTATAGAAATATCAAATTAACAAAAACAGAAAATCTGAGACAATGTTTGCCAAAGAAGACAGAAAGTTGTCAAAAATCTAACCATCTAAAGAATTATTTGATCCCTCTTATTTTAGCACTGTTCGATTCTTTTGCATACATTTGGCTATATAATTGGATAAGAGAAAAAAAAAACTTAGAAAATCATTAAGGGGATAAAACAAGTATTTTTACTTAGACGATGCTTTGCAAGTGATACAATTGTACAACTTAAAGAAAGGCAGGGTTTTACAGTGCAACTATTGAAAACAATGAGACTTTATAAATTGGCTCAGTATAAAATTAACATACAGAAATCATTATCCTTTATAAATACCAATCAATCACCTCCAATAGAAGAGATCAATCGGTAAAAGACACAAAATATTTAGGAATAATACTGATAATACATTTTCATAAAATATACAGAATAAAACAATAGAAAATTTGAGAAAATTGGAAAACTGATTCTGTAATTCATATAGAAAAATAAGTCAGAAGGAATAGAACAATCATGAAAAAGAAGATTAATTTGGCAGCAGACTAAAAAACAATAGAAAGCTACAACATTTAAATCAGTGTGGTGAAAGTGAAAGTCGCTCAGTCGTGTATGACTCTTTGCAACCCCATGAACTATATAGTCCATGGAATTCTCTAGGCCAGAATACTGGAGTGGGTAGCCTTTCCCTTCTTCAGGGGATCTTCCAACCCAGGGACCAAACCCAAGTCTACCACATTGCTGGTGGATTCTTTACCAGCTGAGCCACAAGGGAAACCCAAGCATCTGCGGGGCAGGGGTCGGGGTGAGGCTAGCCTATCCCTTCTCCGGGAGATCCTCTTCACCCAGGAATCAAACTGGGGTCTCCTGCTTTGCAGATAGATTCTTTACCAACTGAACTATCAGGGAAGCCCACCAGTGTGGTACTGGGACTCAAATAAACAGTCAGAACAATGAGACAGTGGTAGAAGTACAGAATCCAAACAAGTAAAAATGTGTTTCTAATATGACATCTAATATTAGTGGAGAAAAGACAGATTTTACTTAAGAAACTGTGTTGAAACATTTGGGCTGATTTTGGAGAAGATTCTTGAGAGTCCCTTGGACTGCAAGGAGATCCAACCAGTCCATCCTAAAGGAGATCAGTCCTGGGTGTTGGGAGGACTGATGCTGAGGCTGAAACTCCAATACTCCGGCCACCTCATGCGAAGAGTTGACTCATTGGAAAAGACTCTGATGCTGGGAGGGATTGGGGACGGGAGGAGAAGGGGACGGCCGAGGATGAGATGGCTGGATGGAATCACTGACTTAATGGACATGAGTCTGAGTGAACTCCAGGAGTTGGTAATGGACAGGGAGGCCTGGCGTGCTGCGATTCATGGGGTCACAAAAAGTCAGACATGACTGAGCAACTGAATTGAACTGATGGTTAAAAAAAAAAAAAAAAAACTTTTCTTGGGTTAAATTCCAAGTACATGATTTAAGTATAAAATTTTAAACCATAAAATTTACATTAGGCATTTTTAATGAACTTAAATGACACTGGAATGATGCAGTTATTCTCAGTATGATTTTTACAAATCTTGGAAGTTAGAAAGATTAATAAAATGTTAATTTTATGTTGTTGAATGTGTCAAATATTTAGTATTTATGAAAATACAAATATTTCTTGGTTACAAAAAGCCTCATAAACTAAGCCAAAAGGTAAAAGGCATTTTCAAGGACTAATTTTCCTAATATATAAAGAGTTCATTTAGAATAAGTAAAAGGCTGAACACAAATACCAAGGGCAAAGAGAGGTGTTAATAAAGCTGTGGAAAAATTGACAGTGTCATATATTGCTTTAGGAAGTATAAATCTCTATTCATGGAGGTCAATTTGGCAATACCTAGCAAACACACATGGAGAAGGCAACGTCACCCCACTCCAGTACTCTTGCTTGGGAAATCCCATGGACAGAGGAGCCTGGTAGGCTGCAGTCCATGGGGTCGCTAGGAGCGGATACGACTGAGCAACTTCACTTTCACTTTTCACTTTCATGCATTGGAGAAGGAAATGGCAACCCACTCCAGTGTTCTTGCCCAAATAATCCCTGGGACGGGGGAGCCTGGTAGGCTGCCGTCTCTGGGGTCACACAGAGTCGGACACAACTGAAGCGACTTAGCAACAGCAGCAGCAGCAGCAAACACACAAATGTTTACTTTCCATTTTACTTCTAGGAGTTTACTCTATAGACAAACTTTAAAATGAGGACAGATATTTGTATTAAAATATATCAATATTGGTTATATTACAGAAAATGAAGCAAACCTTCACCAATATGAGACTAATAAAACCACATATGGCAAAGTCTATGATGCAATACCACAAGACTTTAAAACTACAGAAACTTCTGGTGTACTGATGGAGAATAATCTCCAAGAAATACAGTTAAGTAGGAAGAGCAAAGTGGAGTGATAATGTGAAGCGTGTCTCCCTTTTGTAACAAACTGAAATAAATAGACAAATCTTCTTACACATGGGAAAAAACCACCACCACCTCCAGACTAGGAATTTGCTAGGTATTGCCAAATTGACCTCCATGAATAGAGATTTATACTTCCTAAAGCAATATATGACACTGTCAATTTTTCCACAGCTTTATTAACAGTAAATACTGTTAAGTAAATACTGTTTCATAGTTTATTGGTTTTGGTTAAATGAATACACTGCCTCTTTTAAAAGGGAATAAATCATTTGGTAAAGTATTGACAAAAGTCTGGTTTGATAAATGTGAGAGAAGAATGCACAATAAGATCAAATGAAGTCAAAACAAATCCTGATTTTAAAATCCAGAATCCAAGACCAGATGATCCTTTTTTTTTTTTTTAACTAAAATGCATGTTCGAGATAAATTCAAAAGACAGAGCTATAAGAATGATTTTACTCTATTGATCCAGAGCACTATATGTCTGAGTCTTCCTGAACCAAATGGTTTTCTCCACATAGACAGAACACTATCTCCCAAACAAATCAACATTTCCTTTTTTGAAGACTCTGAGATTCCTATGTGATGCCCTTTTCTGCTCACTAAGTGAAAATCACCCCAAATATTGAAACAGGTAGTAACTACATTGGAGAAGGAAATGGCAACCCACTCCAGTGTTCTTGCCTGGAGAATCTCAGGGAGAGGGGAGCCTGGTGGGCTGCCATCTATGGGGTCGCACAGAGTCGGACACGACTGAAGCGACTTAGCAGCAGCAGCAGCAGTAACTACATACTTGATCAAGCACAATTTACTATTTGTTTAGCAAACACTTATTGGCTATCAATTACATGTCACACAGGATGCAAGAGCCTGAAAGAGAAAGATGAAAAGACATGGTCTCTTAAGGGACCATGGAAGGAAATCATAAAAGAAGGAAATGGCAGTATTTAATACAATTTGACCTGTGTTACAGCAGTAACACGTTTCCCTGGTGGCTCAGTGCTAAAGAACCTGCCTGCCAGTGCAGGAGATGGGGGTTTGATCCCTGAGTTGGGAAGATCCCCTGAGAAGGAAATGGCAACCCACTCCAGTATTCTTGCCTGGAAAACCCCATGGACAGAGGAGCCTGGCGGGCTACAGTCCATGGGGTCACAAAAGACTCAGACATGACTTAGTGACTAAACAACAACAACAATTAGCAGTAGTCATGAACACATACAGTAGGACACTAGAGGAGAGCGTCATTAACAATTCTTGAAGACATAGAAAGGGCTTCACAAACTGGAGTTAATTCTACCTCTGCCAGACCTAAAGTTAGAATGACAGCCAAGCCCTTGCTTTGAGGTGCTAAAAGATGAAAATATTTAATAAATATATAATAGCAAAAAATGTGATTAGTGTGACCAATGAAGTTTGGATTTCATGGTTTGAGATTTCCATTTCATATCCACTTTATTCATCAACTTTCAATAAACTAATTTAGTGACTGGCAACAGTCATCAAAGCCAAAACATTGCTATCTGGGAGAATTTATGTCCAAGACACTATAATTCACAGTCTAGAATTTTCTAATGAACTCATCTCCTTAGAAAAGTCCATATTATTTAATACCTTCAGGACGTAAACACAATTTCAAAACATCTAGCAGAGATTATAGCTTTACTTTTCAAAGGCATGCTCCAAAAAGCATTGCTCCAATGCTCCAACACAAGGTAAATACTCATGAATTAAAAACATGAATATCATCATTTATCTTCATGGAATAATAATTACCAGCATGAGTTTACAAAAATCAACAAAAGAATCACTGTGACTATAACTGACATCAATAACCATTTTTAAAAACAGTCCAAGGGAAATAATTCACCTTTAACATAAATGGGGGATTCCCTGGTAGCCCAGTGCAGGAGATGTGGGTTCGATCCTTAGGTTGCGAAAATCCCTTGGAGAAGGAAAAGGCAACCCTCTTCAATATTCCTGCCTGGGAAATCCCATGAACAAAGGAGCCTGGCAAGCTACCATCCATAGGGTTGCAAAAGAGTCAGAGAGGACTTAGCAACTAAACAACAACATAAATGGAGAGAATGCAATGGCATAATATGGGGCAAATATGTAAAAGAAGCAAATTCTTTTTTATACTGGATCTTCAGGGACTCACCACCAAGCAGAATCATTGTAAATACAAATTATGCTGAATCGTGCAGTGCTGCCCCCGGAGTTCTGAAAGTCTGAATATATTGTAGATGGAGACATGTTTTCCTTGACTAAAGATTTTAAGAACTCATTTCTCAGATATTATGACAGCCTTTTCTATGTAGGTCTTGATTCTATTTGATGCAAATGTTCAAGTGATAAGAAAACCTAAAGCAACTGTAAAAAAACAAAACATGCTGAAGATAAAACTTGGTGAGGTGAGGGTATGAGGAGGAATGCTGACAAGAGCTGCTTGCTCAATCCTGTAGGCACGTTTCCAGTCTAATCCCAAATGCTCAACAAGCAGATTTACTAATTTGGCATTCCCCAAAAGACTTCAGCACTGAATAATTGTTTCTTCCTTGTAAAGTATTAAATTTGTAGGTAATTTTGTCTTTCAGGCTGCTACAAAAACATTCATTCAGAGGCTATTAGTTTAAAGGTTATTGTATTTTGTAGTTGTCCATGCATGCAATCAGATTTAGCTCAATGGACTGCTCATCTCACAAGCATGCATACAATAGTATTTAAAGGTCAGCCAACTTTCACTCTGTCAAAACAGCATAAGGAGAGAATACCAGCAATGTGGATCTGTATTATGGCAGATTTTGCTGACAGCTTTCTGAAATCCACACTTAGAGATCAGAAGCATGAGCAAAACAGCTCAAGGTCAAGACTTTAATTAATGTTCCATTATATGTTTATGCAGTCTAAAATATTTACGAGGAATGTATGAAAAGCTGAAGATGTTAAATCTGGAAAGGGATCGGGGAAGAGAGAGTCAACAACTCTGTATGGCTTAGTGGAGAAATTAAGATCAAATGACAGAGGTGGATTTTGGTTCTAAATAAGACCTTACCAATAATGAGGGATGTTGAATAATGGAAAATGTTCAGCTTCTGAAAGTAGAATTTCTGCTATATGGGTAAAGCAGATAATAGATTAATACTTAAAGATGTTATTTATTAGGGCTTATACTTTGCTACAGTGTTTAATTATCTGATTCTTCTAGACTGTCTCTTTATATTCTATGATCAGTCATGAAAATTCTCCAGAAGGGATAAATGGTTGAGCATTTTTTTTTAGGTTTCATACTACCTGGTATCATTGCAGCCAAATTATCAACATCAATTTCTTAGAGGAAAGATTCCACCCACCCATTAGGTATGTTATACAGATTCAAAAGGGGTTGATATAAAAATCACAAATGGGAAATTAATAAACATCAATCAGAAACCTGGACATGTTTAACATGTACACTAAACTTGAAACGCTGTCTTAGAGAACAACCTGGATAATGCTTAAATGTGTCCTCAGAAGCTATTTTAAGATGTATAGACATGGCTCAGTATGGAAGTTTTCATGTTCTCCATGCAACTATTTTCACCAAGCCTATCTTCAAGTTACCTGAATTGAGGAAGTATCACGTTCCTGTTGTACAAGTATTAACACTGAATATACTTATCACATTCTCTGGCATGTGGCTTTAAGCTATCCTAAGTATTTCAGATAATTAGGCTTTAACGTTATCCAATAGTTTCCCTTTAGTTTTCTTTAATAGCCTTCCCAGTTTTCAGTTCAGTCGCTCAGTCATGTCCGACTCTTTGCGACCCCATAAATTGCAGCACGCCAGGCCTCCGGGAGTTCACTCAGACTCACGTGCATCGAGTCCGTGATTCCATCCAGCCATCTCATCCTCGGTCATCCCCTTCTCGCCTGCCCCCAATCCCTCCCAGCATCAGGGTCTTTTCCAATGACCCAGCTCTTCACATGAGGTGGCCAAAGTACTGGAGCTTCAGTTTCAGCATCATTCCTTCCAAAGAAATCCTAGGGCTGATCTCCTTCAGAACGGACTGGTTGGATCTCCTTGCAGTCCAAGGGACTCTCAAGAGTCTTCTCCAACACCACAGTTCAAAAGCATCAATTCTTCGGTGCTCAGCCTTCTTCACAGTCCAACTCTCACATCCATACATGACCACAGGAAAAACCATAGCCTTGACTAGACAGACCTTAGTCGGCAAAGTAATGTCTCTGCTTTTGAATATACTATCTAGGTTGGTCATAATTTTTCTTCCAAGGAGTAAGCATCTTTTAATTTCATGGCTGCAGTCACCATCTGCAGTGATTTTGGAGCCCCAAAAAATAAAGTCTGACACTGTTTCTACTGTTTCCCCATCTATTTCCCATGAAGTGATGGGACCAGATGCCATGATCTTCGTTTTCTGAATGTTGAGCTTTAAGCCAACTTTTTCACTCTCCTCTTTCACTTTCATCAAGAGGCTTTAGGTATTTAAAACCTCTTTTTCTGTGTCCAACAAAATTCTGTCACTTCTCCATTTATACATAATAAAGACATATAAAAGGTTAACTGTTAATTAGGTTAAATATCTTAAAATGGATCCTATGTTAAATATTTTTATACATATGTTAGAACGTCAGTATTTCACTACTTTTTGTTTCATAGGTGATATTATTTTCTAAGAAATTTTGAGGTATTCCATTACAAGTTAATTCCTTTTGAGTATTTAAAATGGCTTTCCTGCATAACTAAAGGTTTGATTTACTTTCTATAAAAATAGAGTGCATTATTCAAAATAAAAAATGTTGGTTGTTTTCCAAAAAACTGGTATCAACTATTTAGCTCACAACCAAGCTATAATACAGTATTGTTCCTGTTTGACTGTTGTTTTGACTTAAACAGAATCATTCTCTATTTAATGGCCAACAAATGTTGAATTTGGAGATAGAATTACATACATTGGATTAAGTGCCATATACAAATAAATACAGTATGCTGTTGTTTAAGGACTGCTGGGGCAATCTACTGCCAAGTCTTGAAACATTAAATCCTGCTACTCTTCTACTAAATAATAACATAGGCTTGAGGTGCAGTGGAGAATAGGAGGTGATACCGCTGTTGAAATCAGCAGAATCAGGCATCCAGTCACCAATTTGGGCTGGAAACTCGCCAAGGTAGATTTTATTTTATTTTATTTTTAACTACTGTTAAAGCTGGCAGATTTAAAGTATACACAAACATTGACACGCACACTATGAAAAGGGACAAAAGTGAATATCAGCCAAAGGTCGGGGACTCTGGGACTTCAGTTTCTTCCCATGTAATCCATCTTAAATTGCTTGTTGGATCATTTCTCTGTCCCTCACATCAAGATACCTATTTGGATGCAATGGAGCTACCTTTAAATATTTTATGTAGTGTTTTCATTTTCTGGCTAAAGGCCAGTAACCATGCTCAGGTCTATATTATAGTTTCCCAGTTGGTGAAGCTCAACCTTAAAATTTAAACAATTTTAAACCAGGAGAAACCTTTATAGAAATAAAAAAGTTGCAAAAATATGCCCATGTCTTCTTTCCCTCTTAATAAGCAAGTGTAATAGATTCAAAATACATATCACCTTGGTGCATTGTGGTATTGGGTAGGATTTAGCAAGGACAAAAATTCTTGGCATTTCTATAAGCTTTTATTTCTATTATCTCCAATACTTTCAAATTTCAAGGAACAGTTTTGGTGCTAATTACCAGATTTTGACTTTTATGAAAACCCCACACCACATGTCCTGATTTTATAGTTGCATGTGGAATCTGAAATGTGGTTTTATCAAAATAAACTCACACTTTGGTGTGTGGAATTTCACTTGCAAAGTAGAGATCATAATTTCAAAAACAAACACAAATTGCACTTGGTTTGCTTGAAAAAATTAAACACTTGGCTGTGATGAGTTGAAAAATGTTTTACTCAAGTCCTAGCTTTTCTCTGAGAAGCATCTCTGGTCAAAGCCAAGTGGTTATGAACATCATCTTCCACGCAAGCCCCTTGTCAATTCCTTATTTAACTGGTATCTTAAAAGAAGGAGGTATTTCCCCCTCAACCCTTAACATTATTTCAGTCTTTTTCTGAAACCCAAAGATCCATTCTAACATTTTTTGCTTATTTGGATCAACAGCAATGTTTGTAAAAGAACTAGTTACTGGGAAAAAAGAAGATTCTTAAATTACTAAGTGTAAGAAAAAAAATTGAATATACTGCTATCTAATGTAGAAATCACCAATTATTTCTTGGGGGGTATCTGTGTTTTAATTCTGGCTGGCCATCTACCAGTACTTTTATCTTGAGCAAGTTACATAACCTCTCAGTGTTCAAATTTCCTCATTCAATGAGCAGCAATAGTTAAAAGAATAATTTTAAAAGTAAAATGATAAATGAGGCTTGTAGAATTTCTAGCAAAGTGACTGGAACATAGGAACCAGTGAAGCTGCTGGTGACTGTGATTGGTGTTTTAAGTTCTCGGATATAGGATAAAATCAGATGTCATCCGAACACTTGAGTTACTTGGGTTTTTAGGTTTTATATGTGAGATGAGAAATTGGTTTGTGCTAGTTTTGTGCGCTTAGTCACTCAGTCATGTCTGACTCTTTGTGACCCTGTGGACTGCAGCCCACCAGGTTTCTCTGTTCGTGGGGATTCTCCAGGCAAGAATACTGGAGTTGGTTGCCATATTCTCCTCCAGGGGATCTTCCCAACCCAGGGATTGAGCCCAGGTCTCCTGCCTTGCAGGCAGATTCTTTACTGTCTGAGCCACCAGGGAAGCCCAATAAATACTGGAGTGGGTAGCCTATCCCTTCTCGAGGGTGACCTTCCCGACGCAGGTATCCACCCGGGTTCTCCCGCATTGCAGGTGGATTCCTTATCCGCTGAGCTACCAGGGAAGCCCTGTGCTAGTTTTACCTGTCATCAGCTCAATAAAAATGCTTAATTATATTAAAGCGATGTCAAAATTAGCTTTTATGATCAAACAGGCCCATAAGCCAGTAGCACAAGAATGCAAGAAAAATTCCTGCAAAAAACGGGACATACATTTGAGATTTGTTTTGAAGTTTATAGGGTACACAATACATCCCTGGAGGTTTCTGAGTGCACCATAAAACAGAGAGGTAGAGAGAGGTAGACAACGGTCCTACTGTCAACAGATTTGGGTTGAGAGCCACTCCAAGCACTTACTACTATAAAGCTTCCAGCAGGTTAATTAGCCTCCCAAAGATGAATAGTAACATTTATCCCAAATTGATATTTTGAGAATCGAATAAAATAACACATGCATAGTCTTAGCAGGTCTCTTGCACATGATAAGCATTCAAGAGATGATTTAACTCTCAACATGAATATTAGTTCTCTTTTACTGTGTGGCTCAGTGATAAATAAGCTGTCTGCCAATGCAGCAGACACAGAAGATGCTGATTAAATTCCTGGGTTGGGAAGATCCCCTGGAGAAGGAAATGGCAACCCACTCCAGTATTCTTGCCTGGAGAAATCCGTGGATGAAGGAGCCTGGCTATAGTCCAAAGAATTGCAAAGAGTCAGACATGACTGAGTGACTGAGCATGTTTCCTTTTAAGACTCTTTCTTGGTAGCATCTGTGTACCTTTCTGGAAGGAATACAAGAGGAATATAATATACAATTATGCTTTTAAAGTTTCTCTTTGTATCCAAGATCCTCATCATTTTATATGAATATTGTTCTAGAGAGCTAGCTTCTATTTAAAAAGGAAGTGAATCTTAATAATTTGAACATGATAATCAGTCTCCAGTTGCTCTATTTCTTCATCTTGGATATACTAGAGCTGTGTGTACACAAGTAACCATGGATCTTTGGACTTCATCACAAACCCTTTTATGAGTCTGTTGCTACACTCTTTATGAGATTTATCAAAGTAACACTGCTAGTTCTGTAAGAGTCTCTTATCCCATGAATGATTTATAACAAAGAGGAGCTACTTTATTAAAAGGATCTCATGCTCCAGAGGCTCTTGTAATGTCAAAGAGCTAAGAGTTGCCATTGTTACATTAGAAAAAAAAATCCATTTTTATTAATGAAAAATGAAGCAGCTTGTCAATTGACTTAGTCCCCAACTTTTTTATTCCTCTTCCTTTGTTTCTTTCCCTTAGTCAGTTTCATTTATTCATTCAATAAACATTTCTTGAATTTTATGATATCCTAGGCTTTGCCAAAGAGGTAAGTAAAACACACAGAGCCTCTGCTGTCAATGAGCTACTAGTGGTTCTCAAGGTGGACTGCACATTAGAACGACTGAGGATTTTTTCCCGAAAGACCCCTACCCAGTGATTATATCTGGCATCTGCGATGGATGAGGTATGTTGAGTCTACTGCTTCAAAGGGTATCACAATGGCAGTGCAGCAAATGGTTGTGGTCAAGAAATAGAAGGTAGGAGATGGATGTGGTAAAGAAGCAGGGACCTCAGCTCAGACCATCCCCATCCACCAGAAACTGTTACCTAAAATAAAACCACATTTAACAAAACATTGTTCACATTATCAAATGCAATTATTTTTTCAGAAACTCCCCTCACTGTTGATGGGACTGTAAATTGGTACAGCCACTATGAAGAATAGTATAAAGATTTCTTAGGAAACTAAAAACAGAGCTACTATATGACCCTGCAATCTCACTCCTGGGCATATATTTGGAGAAAAACATGGTTCAAAAGGATATATGCCCTCTGATGTTCACTGTAGCACTGATTACAATAGCCAAGACATGGAAGCAACATAAATATCCATTGACAAGTAAATGGATAAAGAAGATGTGGTGTACACATACACACACACACACACACACACACACACACTGGAATATTACTCAGCCATTAAAAGGAATGAAAGAATGCCATTTAGAGGAATATAGATGGACCTGGAGATTGTAATACCAAGTGAAGAAAGCCAAACAGAGAAAGACAAATCTCACATGATGTTGCTTATATGCAGAATCTTAAAAATGATACAAATAAACTTATTTCCAAAACAGAAGCAAACACACAGACCTAGAGAAGGAAATTATGGTTATCAAGAGGGGAAGGGAGGAGGGAAACGACTGACACACTGTTATATTTAAAACAGATAACCAACAAGACCTACTGAATAGCACAGTGAATCTGCTCAATATTCTGTAATAATCTAAATATAAAAAGAATCTGAAAAAGCACTGAAACAATGATTCTGTTTTATACCTGAAACTAGCACAACATTACTAATCAACTAATTTCCAATATGAAATAAACATTTCACACCAGTCAGAATGGCTGCGATCCAAAAGTCAACAAGCAATAAATGCTGGAAAGGGTGTGGAGAAAAGGGAA
>SJXQ01001554.1:13492-48480 GCA_006408695.1 Aepyceros melampus | reverse complement strand
CTGGTCTTGTTTTTGTTGACTGTATAGAGTTTCTCCATCTTTAGCTGCAAAGAATATAATCAGTTTGATTTCAGTGTTGACCATCTGGTGATGTCTGTGAGTAGAGTCACTTATATACTAATCTGGTTCAATCTAGATTTTCAGTGTAAAAGATGGATAAGAGCGTTAATGTGGCAAGGTAATTAATTTTTGGTTTCTACTCTCTATTTAGAGTTTAGAGCATACTAATTCCATATTTGAAGACTTTTTGAACTTACAGAACTGAATGCAAACAATTCAGCATGGGGTCTTAGTATCTTCAGACCAGATTCTGCCTCTTATTTCGGTCTACTTGCTAACTACCCCCTGCATAGAGCCTACATTTTATCCAAACACAAATTATTCTTGCTCTTTTCTAAGCATGGTCCCTTACTTCTAATATCCATGACTTTACTCTTATTATTCCTTTGCTCATAAACTTTCCTACTTTTCTAAATGTTTTATTTTAATCCATTCTTAATACCCAACACAAATATGGACATTTCTGGAAAAACTGTGTTCCTTAGAAAGAGTATAGTCTCTTTCTCCTTCATGTTCTGTAGAAATCTATTTGTGAATTCTTTTATGGTAACTGTCATTCTCTGCTTTGTGTTATTATTAGTGAACATTTATCATTTGTCCACCACCAGATTATAAATTCACTGTTTGTTCATACTGATGGCCCAAATATGCTCAATGAATAGTCTCTGAAAATTGTTCTTCAGCAGCAACTCTGGGAAGCATCATGATTTATGCTTTGATTTGTAAGCTTTAAAATGTATTTAAAGCACTTCTTTTTCTCATGGATATTTTTAAACTCATATTTGTTCTAAAGGAATGATTCAGATTTCAGACCATTATTTTGGAATTTCATATTAACTTTTGCCCAAAAGTCATTTGGTAGATTGTCTCTCTTGTGTTCCATTTTTATTGCTTTGCTTCAGACAAGTTTACAGAGTCAAAATGTTGCATGAAGGAATAGTTCTGCATCATTTTTAACCATTTTTATTCTCCAATAAGACAGTTTTTTTATTTTTTAAACTTTGCTTAGAAATCTTAGTTTTAAGGTTTAAGACTATAGTTCTAAGTAGCTGTGCATTTATATGATGTCACATTCTTTACATTTTTATAATTTTTTTTTGTAGTGTAAAGAATAACTGAAGTTAGAATGAATTAGTATTAACTGACTAATTGCCACAGGAAGTTATGTTTCTGTCTCTATGTATCAAACAAACATGTCTCAGTGTTACATTTTAAAAAGATTAGGAGCATACTAGAAACTATGAACAAAATATTCTTTTGTATGTGTGAAGACTACACTAAGAATATCTTCTTCCAGGAAACTGGAGGAGGTTGAACTACAGAGCCTGAGATAAAAATGATAAAATTTATTTCCATCTATTATACTCAAGGTTTGAGGTCTTTACTTGGATCCATGTCTTCTGCTTCCAACATGCATTTTCACTGCTTTCTTCTGAGTGTGACTTTTGGAACTGGATAAAAAAAGTGTTGCCCCTATACCTGGATGCTAAAAGAGCTTGTCATTTTTCTGGATGAAACATAAAACAAAAATCCTCTCGTCTGAAGTTCTAGCTGTAGATATTAGAGTAGCCACATGGAGAAATGTGATTTATTATTCCATTAAGGATATAATATTTTACTTACAGGCTTTAGGTACCACACTGCTTCAATTTCTCAGTGACGTAGGCTTGCCTATTCAGATAATAATGAATACTTACTGATACATTAAAAGAAACCCTTAAACTTTACAATTTTTTTAATAGAAAGAATTTGATAAATCTTTCTGACAACCAATGGTGTTCAAGCACTTGAACCTGAATAAAAAGCTCTAATAAATGACTAGATGTTTGTAACTTGTAATTCCATTGCCTTGGAAACACATTTGTTTGAATCAAATTTTTTCTCAGCAGAAAATCTGCATTTGAAATTAATTATCATAATTCATTATAATTTGCATAAAATTTGATGGGAAAACATTGTCTTGGAAATTCTTAGGATTATAGTCTGTAGAAAGTGATCTAGCAATCTCATTACTTTATGGGCCATGTAAACATTCATCAATTTTGCCAAATACAAGACATGCAGTTTTTTTTCTTGTAAGAGAAAAAGATTATACATAAACATTGTTTCTTTCAGATGGTGACTCATTGATTCACAAGGATGGGTTCTGTATGGAATGTAACATCTAGTATAGGGAAATTAATCTTGGGAACAAGGAGATTTTTGAGAAAGCATTTCTTTCTGAAATTGCTTTGAAAATGAAAGTGTTAGTCTCTCAGCGGTTCCAACTCTTTGCAAGCCATTGTCTGTAGCCCACCAGGTTCCTCTGTCCATGGAATTCTCCAGGCAAGAATACTAGAGTGGGTTGCCATTTCCTTCTCCAAGGTATCTTCCCAACCCAGGGACAGAACCCGCATCTCCTGTGTCTCCTGCATTGGCAGACAGATTCTTTACCATCTGAGCCACCAAATATTTTATGTTACAAATATGACTGATGTTTCTGGTGGACATTTGGAAAATTTTGACTTAAGTAAAAATTTCTGGTAGTGCTTCCACTAAAGCAACAACACAAAGCTGTGTTCTCTATTTCTGCTTTTCTACTTCTGCTTTTCTCAACACTCCTCTTCCATCTCACAGTTCTTTACCAAACTTATCATCTCTACAAGGACAAGGTATTTTTCCCTTGGCAGAGGATAGAAGCCTTCATGAAGGGGTTCAGCCTCTGAACAGGATCTGAACATAAGGGGTTGGACTTCATAACATAAAAATCTTCTATACCTACACTTACTTATACCTCTCCACATGATAAATTACCAGTGCAATTATGATAGTTATAACAAAAGATAAAACAAGCATTTTTAAAATCAGAAGGGTGTTAAAGGCTATGAGAGCATAAAGGGAGCACTGAAATATCTTCACAGTGAAACTGACATATGAACAATTATGTTTAAAGCACAGATAAAGGGGGTAAAGGCCAAGGGAACTGCATAACCACAGTTTAAAAAAAAAAAAGATACGTTTGGTAAGATGTAAGAAGTAAAAGGAGATAAAAGCTTTTGAGAAGAAAGTAGCAGTACAGATTCTGGCTGACTGCATATCACCCTAAAGTAGACTGTCTTAAGAGTCAACCAGGAGCTGCCAATGGTGACTCCTGCTCCATAACTCATGGAAGAAAGTCCTCAAGAAATCCTTATGTTTACTGTCAATGACACTGATGTTGACTGTAGATCATGAAAGGTCCATGGTCTAGGGCACAAAAGTCCTGGGAGAGAACTTGTATGTGCTTTGTTTGGTTTTATTTTTTCATTTTTTATTTTATATCAAATATTTCTTTTTGGGTAGTTAATAGTTGTGTTAGTCACACAGTTGTGTCTGACTCTTTGTGGCGACATGGACTGTAGCCCACCAGGCTCCTCTGTCCATGGGATTCTCCAAGCAAGAATACTGGAATGGGTTGCCATTTCCTCCTTTAGGAGATCTTCTCTGTCCAGGAATTGAACCCATGTCACCTGCATTGGGAGGAGGATTCTTTATCACTGAGCCATCAGGGAAGTCCTTTAAATGTCTTACTGGTGATTTCATTACTAAGCAGAATAAAATCTTTAACATGACTTCATTTTACATTTGCAAGAGTCATGATTTTCTTTAACAAAATATGCTTTAATATAGTCTCACAAGGGAGAGGACACTAGGCTATCATTATTTCCCATTTGGATTTTCAGTTGCTCCTTAGTTTTATTTTCTGCTTTCGAGCACATTGTTATAATAGTTTGATACCTACATTAATGTGAGAATTGTCTTGCTGTCATGTATGTTACTTTATGCTTGGAAATTATAATCACACTGATTGGGGTCCTATTCTCAGTTCTTCTATTATTAGTTTCATGACACAGGCAATGACTAAATTTATCTGATTTCCCCATCTCAATGGTAAAATGAAAGACCTCTTGCATAGTATTATCATGAAAATTTAAAAGGAATATTTCATTTTGAGTGCCTAGCAGGTGTAGAACATAGGAGAAACACACACATTCTAATAGTCTTATTTGTATTGTTAATGCCTTTATTTAAAAAAAAATGCCTTTATTTTGTCAGTTTCAGGTAAAAATTCATAATGTTTTCTGAGATGCTTATTGAGTACTGAACACATCTACAGCTCAAACATTGCATTTTTATTGTTCTAAAGTTTGCATTTTTTTCTATTTTTATTGGGAAATACTTTTTATCCACACCAAATGTTTCTATTATTTATTTCCTTCTTCTCCATTCTAGGGTTTATAGATGATTTTTTTTTTTTCTCATCAGTATGTTTGGGAATAAGAAACCTGCATGCCTGACTTGGCCCTAACCTCTCTCCCTCTCAGGAGGCAACAGAGTGCAGGAAGTCTTCTCTTGATGGTTCTTTTAGGGCAGATGAAGGAAACCCTCTTCTATTTATAGGAGGTGAGGTGCATGTTTATGTCTGGATTTGTAAAGCAGCCTAATTCTGGTTTTAGCTAACAAGCGTATTTGACTCACACTCAATTATGACTCCATGTTTGTTGGTTTGTTTTTCACTCATAAAGGTAAGCTTTGATCTTCACTGTCATTTCCTTGTATTATTTGTTAATTTGTTCAAGACGGATGTTGAGACATAAGATGCTTTTGTAGGAGCCTGTAAGATACCCAATACCTATCTCAATTTCTTCCTTTTTATTAAAGACATCTTCTTTCATTCTCCCTGGTCTCTTGACAGTTCTTTTCCTGTGTTGGACCACAGACAGTCCATGGTTGTCTAAGGCATTCATCATTTTGAGGCATTACCAACTCTAAAGTAACTTAGGTACCTGATGTTACATAGTTTTATCTAGAAAAAGAACAGCCTAAGACAGGTAGGCAGAGATGTGCTACTGCTAATTCTATATATACTTAATAATGGTCAAGTTGTCATATAAAATTTACAACAAAATTATTTCCATTTTAGAAAAGAGAAAAAGTTGAGTCACAGTAATACAACCTGAGCAGTGTACAAGACTCAGAGTAAGAGCTCAACAGTTTGACTTTAAGAACTTTTAGATCTTCGCTACCGTGTCTATGTATGAGAATGCAAAAGCAAAGAGAGGCTAGGGGCTTGTCTGTCATTCAGAAGATTTGCTTATATGAGCTCAAATGTCTATTGTTCAGTCACTCAATCTGGCTCTTTGTGATCTCCATGGACTGCAGCATGCCAGGCTTCCCTGTCCTTCAGTATCTCCAGGAGTTTGCTGAAATTCATGTCCAGTGAGTCAATTATGTCATCCAACTCTCTTACCCTCTGTTGCCCCATTATCCTCCTGCCTTCAATCTTTCCCAGCATCAGTGTCTTTTTCAGTGGGTCAGCTCTTGGCATCAGATGGCCAAAGAACTGGAGCTTCAGCTTCAGCATCAGTCCTTCCAATGAATAGTCAGGGTTGATTTCCTATAGACTGGGTTGATCTCCTTGCAGTTCAAGGGACATTCAAGAAGTCTCCAGCACCACAATATGAAAGCACCAATTCTTCAGCGCTCAACCTTCTTTAGGTTCCAACTCTTTCATCAGAACATGACTACTGGAAAAACCATAGCTTTTTGACTATACAGACCTTTACTACACTGCCTAGGTTTGTCATAGTTTTTCTTCCAAGGATCAAGCATCCAATGTTTACTAACTATATATAGCTTTGAGACAATTTATGTAACATCTTGGAGCCTAAAGTTTCTCGTGTGTTCAATGGAACTATTAATACCTGGTCTGAATTCTTGTCAGACTTATTGAGAAGGTAAAATTTAAAAAAAACTCTTAATTCATTTCATATGTTGTATCTTGCCTTGTTCCAAAAGGATTTAAGGCAGTGTGAACATGCCTATGAAAGTTCTTTATAACTGTTACATTTTAAGCAGCTGAATATAATCATTGTTTAAAAAGTAAACCCTAGCAGAGGTGAGCGTATACCAGCTCCAGGAAGAAAAGCCACCTCTGTCGTGGCAAGTCTTTCACTTGCTGCTACTGCTGCTGCTGCTAAGTCACTTCAGTCGTGTCCGACTCTGCGTGACCCCATAGACAGCAGCCTACCAGGCCCACTAGTCCCTGGGATTCTCCAGGCAAAAACACTGGAGTAGGTTGCCATTTCCTTCCCTGATGCATGAAAGTGAAAAGTGAAAGGGAAGTAGCTCAGTCGTGTCCCACTCTTTGAGACCACGTGCTAAGTCTTGTCCTACCCTTATGACACCATGAACTGTAGCCCACCAGGCTCCTCTGTCCATGGGATTTTCCAGGCAAGAGTACTGGAGTGGGGTGCCATTGCCCTCTCCACTGGTGAAGAATATTTTATGGAAACACCCACCACCATTGTTGAGAGGAAGTGGGAATTTCTAATGTATTGATTGGCACCAGGACTTTTGTGCTCATTGTTATCCAGGAGACATAACTAAATAAGTATAAATCATATGGTTTCAGAATTTTGAAAGAAGCTGAAAACTCAGCATCAGAGAAGATGGAAAGGGGGTAGCAACAACCACATAATTTGTGGTGGAATATGGAAGAATCTCATTTTAAGGACAGATAAATAGAATTTGTGCAACAGATATGAGACAGAAAGTGCTGAGAGAGTCTAGGCAAAATAATAATTATTTAAAATGGCTGTTTTAGAAAGCTACATAGCTTTCTGGACATTTCTCCAAAACTGCTGTGTTTTCTTCTACAGTTACATTTCCAGAAATGTTCATAGTTCAACAACACATGTCAAAAAACTGTTCTTAGGGAATAAATGACCCATTTGTATTCAAATCACTGATGTTAGTAATGTGCAAAGTAAGTGAATCACACCAGCCAGTGGGTACTTGTAAACCAATTTAGTCACAAGTATTATAATATAGGAAATAGATGCCAGTTTTAAAGGTACAGGAAAGGGTATGATTTTGTTAATTAATATTCCATTGTTTCTATTAGCATACTTTATCAGAATATGAAGCAGAATGAAGAGACATTTCCCTATAACTTTGGAATGTATGTCAAAATGCAATTATATATGATTGCATATTTTTAGATGAAATGCATTTTGAATTAATTTCCAATTTCTTTACTGAGATAACATTAAATTAGAGAAATAAATACAAACAGTAGTAAAATGAAAAATTTATATTCTGCTACTAGAGAATAAGTACCCCTTGGCTGTTAAAAGCATGGGCATATGAGTCACCAGACTTGGATTTAAATCTCTGATCTGCCACTACTTGCTAGCTATGGACCCATATGTGAATTTCAAAAATCACTTATCCCTTTGTTTTCCTACATGTAGTATTAATTTCAATTAATAAGAATAATTGATCTATAAGACTAAATGAGATAATGTATGAGGAATAGATTGCATAGTGTCTGGCTCATGAAGCTTAGTAGATGGTGTATATTCTTCTAGTTATTTTGAATGCTATTGGAAAAATTATAATATTTCTCTTTATGGGCATTAGACTGTCACAATGAAGACCTGGTGCCTCTTTATAAAAAAAAAAAAAAGCAAAATAAAAACTGTTGCTGCTGCTAAGTCATTTCAGTCATGTCTGACTCTGTGAGACCCCATAGATGGCAGCCCACCAGGCTCCTCTGTCCCTGGGGTTCTCCAGGCAAGAACACTGGAGTGAGTTGCCATTTCCTTCTCCAATGCATGAAAGTGAAAAGTGAAAGTGAAGTTGCTCAGTCATATCCGACCCTCAGCAACTCCATGGACTGCAGCCTTCCAGGCTCCTCCATCCATGGGATTTTCCAGGCAGGAGTACTGGAGAGGGGTGCCATTGCCTTCTCCAAAATCTGTTAAAGCTATGGAATCTTAATAGGCTCACATATTTATTATGTAAAGAGATGACTCATACATGTTTTCAGAAGATACATTTATGAGAGAGAAAGGAAACTGACATTTTTGTAGCATCTACTATATATTCTTTGTATATAGCATATAGCACTTTGTTGCTGTATTACTGTGAGATTGGTATTACTATCCACATTTTATAGAAAGATTACGGATCTTGTGTTTAATAAAGTTGATTTTCCAGTCTATGCAGAGGCAAGATAACTGGTAGTGGTTAAGGAGTATGAACTCTAGACTCAGCCACTAAGACTCTGGTTCAAAATCTTTAGATGAAATAATATATTTAGAGCATCTCTAACATAGCAAATACTCCATGAACAACAGCTATTATCACTAAAGAATCAGTTCAATCAGTTCAGTCGCTCAGTCATGTCCGACTCTTTGCAACCCCATGAATCGCAGCACGCCAGGCCTCCCTGTCCATCACCAAATCCCAGGGTTCACTCAGACTCACGTCCATGAATACCATTATACTTATAACTGTTATTGTTGGAAAGAAAGTTAGATTCACAGCCTTCACCTGAAGCAACATTCAAGTAGCTGCCTGCTTAGTTCTGTTTGATGATCAAAGGGAATCTTGCATCTATGGATGATGTTCATCAGGTACTGGACATTGGCTAACCTTATTCTGGCCAGACTGGTTGTTAAAGATGTTGAATATCACCTATGTTTCTAACTATTTGGCATAACAGTGTGATCAATATTGCTATGTGTGCTGGGTGATGCATGACGAAGACTGAGTTAGTGGATATTTCTCTTCTGACCCAGATTTGATCCCTCAGCCAGAAAGATTGCCTGGAGAAGGAAATAGCTACCCACTCCAATTTTCTTGCCTGGAGAATCCCACTGACAGAGGAGCCTAACGAGCAACAGTCCTTGGGGTTGCTAAGAGTTGGACATGACTGAGAGATTATCTTTCACTTTTACCTTCTGTTCTTCTCTTATGTGACTGCGTATGTTCCATTAATAAGTTATTGTCATCCATCTGACAGTCAGAAAAAAAAAAACAAAGAAAACTACTCACTGTGATACAAAATCTTAACTGAGAAAACAGAAATCATATTGCCAACATCTGTTGGATCATCGAGAAAGCAAGAGAGTTCCAGAAAAACATCTACTTTATTGCTATGCCAAAGCCTTTGACTGTGTGGATCACAACAAACTCTGGAAAATTCTGAAAGAGATGGGAATACCAGACCACCTGACCCACCTTTTAAGAAATCTGTATGCAGGTCAGGAAGCAACAGTTAGAAATGGACATGGAGCAACAGACTGGTTCTAAATAGGAAAAAGAATACGTCAAGGCTATATATTGTCACCCTGCTTATTTAAGTTATATGCAGAGTACATTATGAGAAACACTGGGATGATTGAAGTGCAAGCTGTAATCAAGATTGCTGGGAGAAATATCAATCACCTCAGATATGCAGATGACACCACCCTTATGGAAGAAAGTGAAGAAGACCTAAAAAGCCTCTTGTTGAAAGTGAAAGAGGAGAGTGAAAAAGTTAGCTTAAAGCTCAACATTTAGAAAACTAAGATCATGACATCTGGTCCTATCACTTCATCTCAAAAAGTTGGGGAAACAGTGGAAACAGTGACAGATTGGACTTCCCTGGTGGCTCAGAGGTTAAAGTGTCTGCCTCCAATGCGGGAGACCCGGGTTTGATCCCTGGGTTGGGAAGATCCGCTGGAGAAGGAAATGGCAACCCACTCCAGTATTCTTGCTTGGAGAATCTCATGGACTGAGGAGCCTGGTGGAATTCAGTCCATGGGGTCACAAAGAGTCGGACACGACTGAGTGACTTTACTTACTTACTTACTTAAAATCACTGCAGATGGTGACTGCAGCCGTGAAATTAAAAGACATTTGCTCCTTGCAGAAAAGCTATGGCAAACCTAGAGAGTGTATTATAATGCAGAGATATTACTTTGCCAACAGAGCTCCATCTAGTCAAGGCTATATTTTTTCCAGTAGTCATGTATGTATGTGAGAGTTGAACTGTAAAGAAACCTGAGCACCAAAGAATTGATGCTTTTGAACTGTGGTGTTGGAGAATACTCTTGAGAATCCCTTAGACTGCAAGGAGATCCCACTAGTCCATCCTAAAGGAAATCAGTACTGAATATTCATTGGAAGGACTGATCTGAATCTGAAACTCCAATACTTTGGCCACCTGATGCGAAGAACTGACTCATTGGAAAAGACCCTGATGCTATGAAAGATTGAAGATGGGAGGATAAGGGCATGACAGAGGATGAGATGGTTGGATAGCATCACTGACATGATTGATATGAGTTTGAGTAAACTCTGGGAGTTGGTGATGGACAGGGAGGCCAGCCGTGCTGCAGTCCATGGGGTCACAAAGAGTCAGACATGACTAAGCGACTAAACTGAGCTGAACTGAGAAACTCGTCTTAAACAAATGTCTGTAATAACTATATGAGATATTTGTGAATATGTTTTCTTTTCTAATTGTCTTTTTAATGAAGTGGTAATGTCATAAGGAAGCCTGAGTTTATAAATGTGATTTCAAGTTTTGTTTTGTGTTGAAGTGTAATATTGGAACTACAGAGGGATCCTCCCTTATTGAGTAAAGAAATTTAATGGGGAGGGATGGGAATTCACCCAAATTAAGTTAATATGTAAAATTTAATTTTGCCACTCTTTAAATTTGAAAAATCCTCAACTTATTGCTAAGCAAGTGAATATTCCTCCATATATTTAATAAGTTATGGTTCTGTAACAATTTCGTATTAATTGATCCATTTGCTCATTTGGTCAGGTGGAGAATCAATACAGGAACATCGGGATATAGAAAGGTTTCACTTTATAGTCATTTTAAAATTATTTCTGAGTAATCCTAAGATATTTTAATTCAGTTTTTTAACTCAAGACTTGAAAAAAATTTAAGACAACCCTATAGTCACACTTTTAATAGAACAAAAAAAATCCCAGTATTTCACAAAGTTCATATATTCATATATATATACATTTATATATATATATAAATTTATAGACACACAGAAGAAATACATGTATGATTTCACTTTATTTCTCATTGAAATTATATAGTTTGAGAATTTTGTTGTTGTTCAGTCACTCAGTCATGTCCAACTCTTTGTGACCTCATGGACTGCAGCATGCCAGGCTTCCCTGTCTTTCACTTCTCCCAGAGTTTGCTCAAGCTCATGTCCATTGAGTTGATAATGTCATCCAATCATCTCAAGCTCTGTTGCCCCCTTCTTCTCTTGCCCTCAATCTTTCCCACCAATGAGGTCTTTTCCAATGAGTCGATGCTTCACATCAGGTGACCAAAGTATTGGAACTTCAGCTTCGGCATCAGTCCTTCAAATGAATATTCAGGGTTGATTTCCTTTAGGAGTGACTAGTTTGTTCTCCTTGCAGTCCAAGAGACTTTCAAAAGTCTTCTCTAGAACCACAGTTAGAAAGCACTGATTCTTTGTCACTCAGCCTTCTTTATGATCCAACTTTCACATCAAACATGACGACTGGAAAACTGCATCTTTGACTATACGGACCTTTGTCAGCAAAGTGCTGTCTCTGCTTTTTAATACACCATCTCAGACGGTAAAGGGTCTGTCTACAGTATGAGAGACCTGGGTTTGATCCCTGGGTTGGGAAGATTCCCTGAAGGAGGAAATGGCAACCCACTCCAGTACTCTTGCCTTGAAAATCCCATGGACGGAGGAGCTTGGTGCAGGCTACTATCCATGGTATCGCAGAGTTAGGCATGACTGAGTGACTTCACTTTCTAGGCTTGTCATAGCTTTTCTTCTAAGCATCAAGTATCTTTTAACTACATGGCTGCAGTCACCATCCACAGTGATTTGGAGACCAAGAAAACAAAATCTGTCACTATTTCTACTTTTTCCTCATCTATTTGCCATGAAGTGATGAGAACAGATGCCAAAATCTTAGCTCTTTGAATGTTGAGTTTTAAGTCAGCTTTTTCACTCTGCTCTTTCACATTCATCAAGAGGTTCTTTATTTCCTCTTCACTTTCTGCAGTTAAGGTGGTGTCATGTGCATATCTAACATTATTGATATTTCTTCCAGCAATCTTGATTCCGATTTGTGCTTCATCCAACCTGGCATTTCACATGATGTACTCTAAATATGTTTCATAAGCATGGTGGCAATATACAGCCTTGATGCACTCCTTTCCCATTTGGAACCAGTTTGTTGTTCCATGTCTAGTTCTAACTGTTGCTTCTTGACCTGCATACAGATTTCTCAGGAGAAAAGGAAGGTGGTCTGTTATTCACATCTCTTTAAGACATATTAGAAATAAAAAATAGTAAATAGGCATCTTCGTGGTGGTTGTATATACTTCTTACCATTTTTTTTTCACATCCATGGGTATATTTCAATCATTTGATATTATGTTTCCTCTTTTGATTGATCCTCCATGGGAATAGATGTCTCATTTTTATAAACCTTAAGATTTAGAAAATACTGTACATCTATCCAAGATAAAGTCATGAAATATTCGTGACTCTGAAAAGGTTTATGATTTTGCAAATCAAGCTTAGAACTGCTGATTGAGTCTTCTTGGTAGCCAAATAATTTGTTAGTAAATAACATCCATAAAAGAATATTCATGAGATCAAAGTACCAATTTAAATTCCAGGGGAATATCTAATCAAGCTGTATTTTTATCATAAATAGATTATAGACTCCTTTTAATGTCATAAATCATTATCACCATTTTAATTTGGAAATCTGAGACAACTAATCAAAATGAAGATAGTAATGTTTCAACATGAGACATTCTGCTTATGACAATTTTTATATACTTTCAAGTACACCACCATCTTGTTCAATATCTTTGGAGAATGTATGGTTTACTGTTTCTTTTCATATTTTGTTAAAACATCAGAGTGTCTGTGTCAGTGTGTTTAGGTAAGTATGAGGAGTACTCACAGATCTGAACACTCTGGTCACCAGAATTACTGCTAGAATTTTTTTTCCTTCTGTACCTCCTGTTTCTTCTTCTCTTTTAAAACGTGTATAAATTGAGACAATAAATCTCTGCTTTGGTGGAGCATACACATTCAGAAAATTATATAGTAAATTAGAAAGTAAAATATCTTAGAGCATTCATTGGTCAGGATACAGAAGATTAAGAGTTCTGGGGCTGAGGATGGTGGTCAGTTTTTAAATAATGCAATTAGGCTACATCTCAGTGGGAGGTGAGCTGTGAGCAAAGAACTGAAAGGTGAAAGAGTTAACCAAATGGATATGCAGAAGAAGCACATTCCAAGCAGAGAAAACAGCCCAAAGATTCTTAGACAGGTGTGGCTGTTGTAATCTAGGAATATCAAGAGGCCTGATAGTTTGAGCAAAATGAATGAGAGAGGAATAACAGAAAATAACATCACAGAGAGCAAAAGGGTTCAGATGATCTACGACAGTAGTTAGCAAACTACTGCTCATGATGATCCATGAACAAATGTTGCCTGTAGACTGCTTTGTAAATAGAATTTACTGAGACACAGGACACACCAGTAAGTGTCTGTCTGCCTGTGTCTGCTTACATGCTACAACAATGGCAGCTGAGTAGTTGGGACAGAGATGTGAAAAACCAAGAATATTTAGTATCTAGCTCTCTACAGAAAACTGTTATCATTTCTTGACCTATGGTCACTGAAGAGATTCCCATTTATTTTTGTGAGGAAAATGTGTCACTGGGGGGAAGGGTTTGAGCAGAACAGTCACATAATGTTTAAAGCAATTATTTTCCTTTCTATTTTGTGAACAAAATGAAGGGGGATGGGAGTCGAAGGAGACACTTGAGGAGGAACCAGTGCTGAAATCCAGTTGAGAGATCACGGTGGCTCAGTTATCATGGTAGTTGTAGAAGTGCCAAAAGAGAAAACCTTGAGCAGTCTGGTTAAAGAGCTCTGGACCTTAGGGACTGTGCTGGTTAGGGCTCAAAAGGAAATGAGGAACATATTAATATATTGCAATAGAAGCCAACTCACCCCTCTGGTGGAACATTGCAATTCTATCCTGAGGCCACCTGAGACCATACATGACCACGTAAAGGCACCACCATTGATCACAGATATTCTATGATTTACATTTTGCTAATAAAGAATAAGAACACTTTGGCTATTGAAAATACATTGATACATTTTAATTTCCACTTAAAATTAATTATGAAATTTATTCATTATACCAAAGAATATGTAAAACACACACAGTACAGCACACACATATACACACATATAAATTAATTTTTAAGAATGTATGTGTGTGTATATATATGTATATATCTCTCCCCTCATATTTCCATTTTTTTAAACTATAAATAACCATTATCTTGCTTTTCTGGAGTATCATTTTGTCACTGACATACATATAAATAAATAATGCATTGTTTAGACTTTCATTTTTCTTTAATTTATAAACAGTTATGCAAATTTCTACTTTTGTAACTTAATTCTTTTGTTTGACAGCACTACTGACTGTGTCTCTGTGAGTCTTGCTAGATTAATTCCTGCCTAGTGCTACTGAAATGTATGCAGAGAAGGAACCTGGCTCTTCAAGATATCAGTGAAGGAATACAGATGTCAAAAAAGTGACAGTGAAATTAGTATTGTCCTGTTAATTCTTTTCATATTGATTTTAATACAAATTTGCCTATTATTTGTTTATTTATTTGGAATGTTTCAGAAACATAGGAATGTCTGTGTTTGATAATGGAAAGAATTTTCCTTGCAGTTATTTAAAATGTTACCCTAAGAATTTATGAAGACTTTATCAAGATTAAAGGTATTCCTCTATGACACTTTTTAGAAATTATACCAGATTTTTAAAATGACTCAAACTTCCTTTTTTCTATATGTATTTGACTGCTTCTTAGGATACCATTGGCCTTCATAATAATCAAATTGTCATTAAATTTATATTTTGTATTGCATTTTTTAAGATAAGAAGCTCTGCCAGCTTACTTTTTTTTATCAACTGATAGTTTGGCAGACTTAACATTTGAAGTTGAATCTGTTGCAACATTTGTAATGATCTAACGTAAATTGTTATGATACATCATTATGGTAAAATAAAAACAAATGATCTCATTAAATCATGAAACATTTTATAACATGCCATTATGTGGTACTCAGGTGGCTGAATTCAATATAGTTGCCAAAGATATTTATATCCTACTAATAGTAGATTATAATAGTAGATTATATATAGATAAACTATGTAACATGATTTAATAGTGGTGTCTTTGGGTATCAGAAAAACTGAAATAGAGTGTTACAAATAAGATATATTTAGAAATTTCTTGAGGGAGGTGTTTCTTGAGTGATGTAACAGCTAACTACATGAATGATATATAATATAAACTGACATTCATATTATATTTATTTGATATATTAATACATTTGCAAAAATATAATCTAGACAAAGAGAACCTTGTGCACACCAGGACCCAGGAGAAAGGAGCAGTGACCTCACAAAAGACTGACCCAGACTTGCCCGTAAGTGTCCAGGAGTATCCAGCGGAGGCATAGGTAGGCGGTGGCCTGCTACAGGGCTGGGGATACTGAGTGTAGCAGTTTGCATGCATGAGACCCTTTGAAGTAGGTCACCGTTATCTTCATTACCCCCACCATAGTTTGGCCCCAGGTAAATAACAGGAGACCCACCCATCAACAGAAAATTGGATTAAAGATTTGCTGAACATGGCTCCACCCATCAAAACAGACCCAGTTTTCCCCTCAGTCAATCATAGCTCAGTGGGTAAAGAATCTACCTGAAAGGTAGGAGACCCGGGTTTGATTCCTGGGTTGGGAAGATCCCCTGGAGAAGGAAATGCAACCCATTCCAGTATTCTTGCCTGGAGAATCCCATGGACAGAGGAGCCTGGTGGGCTACAGTTCATGGTGTCATAAGGGTAGGACAAGACTTAGCAGCTAAACCAACACTACCCCAGTCTCTCTCATCAGGAAGCATCCCTAAGCCTCTTACTCTTCTCCATCAGAGGGCAGACAGACTGAAAACTGCAATCACAGAAAACTAACCAATCTGATCACATGGACCATAGCCTTATCTAACTCAGTGAAACTAGGAGTCATGCAGTTTAGGGCCACCAAAGATGGACGGGTCATGGTGAAGAGTTCTGACAAAACATGGTCCATTGGAGAAGGGAATGGCAAACCACCTCAGTATATTTGCTTGAGAACCCCATGAACAGCATGAAAAGCCAAAGATAAGACACTGAAGGATGAACTCCCCGGGTTGGAAGGTGCCCAAAATGCTACTGGAGATCAGTGGAGAAATAACTCCGGAAAGACTGAAGAGACAGAGCCAGAGCAAAAATAACACCAAGTTGTGGATGTGACAGGTGATGGATAAAGTCTGATGCTGTAAAGAGCAATATTACATAGGAACCTGGAATGTTAGGTCCATTAATCAAGGCAAATTGGAAGTGATCAAACAGGAGATGGCAAGAGTGATATTGACATTTTAGGAATCAGTTAACTAAAATGGACTGGAGTGGGTGAATTTAACTCAGATGGTCATTATATCTACTACTGTGGCCAGGAATCACTCAGAAGAAATGGAGTAGCCATCATAGTCAACAAAAGAGTCTGAAATGCAGTACATGGATACAATCTCAAAAATGACAGAATGATCTCTGTTCATTTCCAAGGCAAACCATTCAATATCATGGTAATCCAAGTCTATGCCCCGACAAGTAATGCTGAAGTTGAAGTTGAATAGTTCTATGAAGACTTACAAGACCTTCTATAACTAACACCCCAAAAAGATGTACTTTTCATTATAGAGGACTGGAATGCAAAAGTAGGAAGTCAAGAAACACCTGGAGTAACAGGTAAATTTGGCCTTTGAGTACAGAATGAAGCAGAACAAATGCTAATAGAGTTTTGCCAAGAGAACACACTAGTCATAGCAAACACCCTCTTTCAACAACACAAGAGAAGACTGTACACGTGGGCAGCACCAGATAGTCAACACCAAAATCAAATTGATTCTATTCTTTGCAGCCCAAGATGGAGAAATTCAATACAGTCAGCAAAAATAAGACCAGGAGCTGACTGTGAAACACAAACCATAAACTCCTTATTGCCAAATACAGACAGAAATTGAAGAAAGTAGGGAAAACCACTAGATCATTCAGTTCAGTTCAGTTCAGTCTCAGTCGTGTCTGACTCTGCGACCCCATGAACTGCAGCACACTAGGCCTCCCTGCCCATCACCAACTACTAAGGTTTACCAAAATTGATGTTATTGAGTCACTGAGCCATCCAAGCATCTCATCCTCTGTTGTCCCCTTCTCCTCCAGCCCTCAATCTTTCCCAGCATCAGGGTCTTTCCAAATGAGTCAGCTCTTCACATCTTGGAGCTTCAGCTTCAACATCAGTTCTTCCAATGAACACCAAAGACTAATCTCCTTTAGGATGGACTGGTTGGATCTCCTTGTAATCCAAGGGACTCAAGAGTCTTCTCCAAAACCACAATTCAAAAGCATCAATTCTTCTGCTCTCAGCTTTCTTTACAGACCATTCAGGTATAGCCTAAATCAAATCTCTTACGATTATACAGTGGAAATGACAAACAGATTCAAGCGATTAGATCTGATAGACAGAGTGCCTGGAGAATTATGGACAGAGGTTCATGACATTGTACAGGAGGCAGGGATCAAGACCATCCCCAAGCAAAAGAAATGCAAAAAGATAAAATGGTTGTTTCAGAAAGCCTTACTGTGAATAGAAGAGAAGCAAAAGGCAAAGGAGAAAAGGAAAGATATACCCATTTAAATACAGAGTTCCAAAGATAGCAAGGAGAGAACTATACAAAAAAAAAAAAAATCTTCAGATAATCACTATGGAGTGATCACCAGCCTAGAGACAGACATCCTGAAATGTGAAGTCAAGTGGGCCTTAGGTAGCATCACTACAAACAAAGCAGTGGAGGTGATGGAATTCCAGTTGAGCTATTTCAAATCCTAAAAGATGATGCTGTGAAAGTGCTGCACTCAATATGCCAGCAAATTTGGAAAACTCAGCAGTGGCCACAGGACTGGAAACTGTCAGATTTTATTCCAATCCCAAAGAAAGGCAATGCCAAAGAATGCTCAAGCTACTGCACAATTGCATTCATCTCACACGCTAGTAAAGTAATGCTTAAAATTCTCCAAGCCAGGCTTCAATAGTTTGTGAATCATGAAATTCCAGATGTTCAAGCTGAATTTAGAAAAGGCAGAGGAACCAGAGATCAAATTGCCAACATCCACTGGATCATCGAAAAAGCATGAGAGTTCTGAAAATCATCTACTTCTGCTTTATTGACTATGCCAAAACCTTTGACTATGTACACCACAACAAACTATGGAAAATTCTTCAAGAGAAGGGAATACCAAATCACCTGTCCTGCCTGTTGAGAAATCTGTATGCAGGTCGACAGTTAGAACTGGACATGGAACAACAGACTGATTCCAAATAGGGAAAGGAGTACATCAAGGCTGTATATTTCACCGTGCTTGTTTAACTTATATAGAGAGTACATCATGAGAAACGTTAGGATGGATGAGGCAAAATTGGAATCAAGATTGCCAGGAGAAATATCAATAACCTCAGATATGCAAGTGACACCACCCTTATGGCAGAAAGGGAAGACCTAAAGAGCCTCTTGATGAAAGTGAAAGAAGAGAGTGAAAAAGTTGGCTTACAACTCAACATTCAGAAAAGTAAGATCATGGCATCAGGTCCCATCACTTCATGGCAAATAGACAGGGAATTAGTGAAAGTCTTTATTTTTGGTGGCTCCCAAATCACTGCAGCAGGTGACTACAGCCATGAAATTAAAAGATACTTGCTCCTTGGAAGAAAAGTTATGGCCAACCTAACAGCATATTTAAAAGCAGAAACATTAGTTTGCCAACAAAGGTCCTTCTTGTCAAAGCTATGTTTTCTCCAGTAGTCATGTATGCATGTGAGAGTGGACTATAAAAGCAAGCTGAATGCTGAAGTATTGATGCTTTTGAACTGTGGTGATCCAGAAGACTCTTCAGAGTCCCACGGACTGCAAGGAGTTCCAAGCAGTCCATTCTAAAGAAATCAGACCTGAATATTCATTGGAAGAACTGATGCTGAAGCTGAAACTCCAATACTTTTACCACCTGATGCAAAGAACTGACTCATTGAAAAAGACCCTGATGCTGGGAAAGATTGAAGACAGGAGGAGAAGGGTACAACAGAGGATGTGATTGCTGGATGGCATTACTGACTCAACAGACATGAGTTTGAGTAATGTCCTGGAGTTGACAATGAACAGGGACACCTGGATGCTTCACTTCATGGGGTCATGAAGAGTCAGACACGGCTGAGCTACTGAACTGAACTGACAGAATCTAGACATAAACTTTGCAAAAGTAAGATAAAGAGAAGCAAATGCTGTGGAAAGCAAATAAACCATGGTGCATTTTGAACAAAATTATTATTCTTATTCATAGCTCAAGTTTATTTCTCAGAAGTTAAAATATATGACTAAACTTTTCTTAAACCTAGTGTATAGTGTTAGCCATTCAGTCCTGTCTGACTCTGCAACCGCATGGGCTATAACGTGCCAGGCTCCTCTGTCCATGGAGATTCTTGAGGCAAGAATACAGGAGTGGATTACCATTCCCTTCTCCAGGGGATCTTCTGGACCCAAGAATCAAGTCCAGGTCTCCTGCATTTAAGCAGGTTATTTACTATATGAGCTACCAGGAAGCCCAAACTTTTTCTTAATTCTGTGTTTAATTTCAGCCCTACATTGAGTCTCTTTTCACATACATAACCATCTTTGGGTGTTTAGTATAGTAGTGTAATTCACTCAGTCTGTATGAGGCTCCATGGACTATAGCCTTACAGTCTCTTCTATCCATGGGATTCTCCAGGCAAGAATACTGGAATGGGTTATATAAATGTCAAGTGCATGAAAAGAGAATACAAGATCTGAATATCAAAAAGTTAAATATCTTCTGGAGAAATATGTGTCCACTCCTATATAGTCTGACTTCTGAGAGCACCTTTTACAGGAATAAATAATTTCCTTAAGTAGCGGTTTTCTTGCTACAAGGTATAGTTTAACAAATGGAGTTCTTCAACTGGGTACCTATAAATTTATACACTTGACTTTGTTAACTTTGGCCTAGCTGTCTTAGAACTCACCTTAAATAAGGGCATGTGTATCAGAACTTTATCAAAAAACCATTCTACTGTAATAAGAGATATCACTTGAAAGCTTTCCAAAATGATAATTAGTGTAGAGAAGACACATAAAACTGTCTGGGTGGAAGAGTTATTGGTGCTGATACTCCTTGTCAAAAGTGCATGCTATTTATCTGCAGACATTAATTATGGATGGCTTTTTCCATGTAGGTTAACAGATAATTTTCATTCACTATCTCTTGTAACACAGCTCAAAAGCCATCATAATGAATGGGCCACTAGGTCTAAAAGTATTTGCAGTTCAGGTGGGACAAGGTTACCTCAAGATTTTCATACTATGGCAGGCTTGACACTTGACATAAAATTACTCACGGTGGATATACTTTGTAATTGTACTTCTGTTTCTGTCAGCACAACAGCTCTGTAATATTTTAGGCTTGGTAGGCCACCTTTATTGTTTTTGTTATTTTAACTATTACATATTGGACCTGTTGTAAACTTTGAAGGACAAAATAAGACATCACACTGTACTTGTTATATTGGTCACTTCAGTCAAATTATAAACATTCCATTTGACATGTGATTTTCATAGTCTTTAGGAAAGTGTTTTTGTAAGATATTATAGCTTTAGAAATTAACACTCTTTAGAGGTGAATTATAGAGGGTACCACACAGGGATTTTTAATTCTTTCAAAACTCCCTGTGTGGCTTAATATTAGAATGAAATAACTATTAGATTATCATGAGGAACTTTCACCAGGGATCATTATCACCTATCAAATTCAACTTAATTTACCCAAATTCATTATCACTTTACCCAAATATGTTGATCAATCAGATGCATAAATCAGAAGTTATATTTGAGTAAAACACAGACATATACCTCACATAAAGTGAATATGTGTGCCTCAAACAAGTTTATATATTGGGATTTAAGATGTTTGAAAAATTAATTTTCTAAGTGGTTTTTCCAAGTTTTCTCTTTCTATGGAGAGTAATGATCTGAATACTATGCTTTAATAAATATTTTTCAATTTGTTTGATTATGCAAGCAGCTTACATTATGGACACATATATATGCTATGTATGCGTGATTATCAGTTCCAAAATGAAAGACAATGACCCGAAGAAGATATGATTGGCCCATCCAACTTCTCACATACCAGTGTTCATGATGGGCTATGGCAAAAATATAAATATGACTTAAATACAAAGACTGTCCTAGACTCCGTTAATGGGTACAGCTAAGACACTTCTGATTCCCTTAAACATATTTAGACTAAAGCTATTTTTAAAAATTGCCTGTTCTGTACCAGTCTGATGGACCAATGTAGAATCTGTTGTTTCTGAAATAGAAATGAAATGAGAATGTAAAATTATCAATCCCTTCCTAGATATATGTGTGTGTGTATGTTAGCCGTGTCCCACTCTTTGTGACCCCATGGACTGTAGCTTACCAGGCTCCTCTGTCCATGGAATTCTCCAGGCAAGAATACTGGAGTAGGTTGCCATTCCCTTTTCCAGGGGATCTTCCCAACCCAGGGATTGAACCCTGGTCTCCTGCTTTGCAGGCAGATTCTTTACCATCTGAGCCACCAGGAAAGCCTATATATATATATATATATATATATATAGAGAGAGAGAGAGAGAGAGAGAGAGAGAGAGTATATCTATCTAAATATATATCTATACTTCAAGCAGTTGACCACTCAGACTCAGATTTCTTTCATACTGCTGTATTTTTGTAGGGAATATTTATTATGAAATGTAACTTTATCAACTTATTTTATAAGATTCTAATTCCCTTACAAAAAATTTTATTAACTGAAGGATTTTAAAATCAAAACTCTTTCTTTATCATAATTCTACTTCAATAATAATTATTTTAAATCTTCTCAAGGCATATCAAATTCCTTTAGCTTCCTAACAGGCATTCTATACTTGTTATATTTTAAGATACAAAGTTATAAGCACTCAAGCTAATGTTTAAAAATTAAAAATATAAAGAAAGATGAGCATAAATTCATTAAGCTTCTTCAATATGTTTCCTGTTTTCCCAATCCTTTATCCTGAAATAAGGCAAGGTTGACAGTATGGTATGTATTTTCCATATTTTATCATGTTGACATCAACATACATGGACAATATTGCTTTTTTGTTTAAGTGTGAGATTGCACTATGAATATTTTTCCTCTTCAGAGCTCATTGTGAGTAACTTTCTAGATACATAGAAGATCTAATTATTTGTATAACTTTGGAATGTTGATATCATGCATGTAATATAATTTATTCTTTATTCCTCTATTAAGGAACATTCAGACTGTTTCCCAGTTTATGTCATTATAAATAATGCCATTATAAGTATTTACTTAGCTGTTTGCTTTTCTTCTCTTTAGACACTGATGCTTTTATTTTTATAGGGTCAATTTTAAGAGACATAGTTGTTGTGTCATGTAAACTGCTGTAATGGATACTGACAATTACTTTCTAAAGTTACTGTAATTCATTGTCAAACCAGCAGTGTACCTGAAGGTCCTTCTTCATAATGCCTTGTCTATGACATTGGTCTTTCTACCTTCAGATAGATTAGGATTGAATTTTTTTTTTTAATTTTGCACCGATTGGAATTTTCCTAAGTACCCTCCATTTTAATGATTTTTTATGCATTTATTGTTCATTTTGAGACCCAATCGAAGCATATACTCAAGACTATGGATTATCTTTGAATCCTGGCACCTCTAGTTACTACTTTTGTAACTGTTGGTGGGTGACTTAGGATCTCTGTAACTCAGTTTCTTTATTCATAAATTGAGATAGCAATAGTTTGCAACTTAGAGCAGAGATACCTGGCTTGATTCAGCTTCTCCTTGCTCTCTTCCACTCCATGTCCTTTGACCACTAGCACAGCCATCCACCAGTAGCATCTACCTCCAGATATTCATTTCCAGAACCAAACAGGCAGTAATTCTATGGTGACAACAGCTTCTCTTAAACTTCTTCATAAATATCCCTCTCATGATTACACTTTGCATTTCTCTGCAAGCTGTGCAGAAAGAGAAAAGAGCCCTTGACCTCTAAGAGCTGGACTGGAATAACAAGGTCTTGATATTCTCCTGTTCAAAATAAATAATATCACAAACATCAACAACAGACAGTATCACTCTCTGACCTTAGTGGATTGAAACAAAAATAAGATCACCCCATATTCACGTCTGAAAATAAATAAGAACATTATCCAAAGCACAAAAATGACTACACATACTCTAATCTTAGCTACTATGAGTAATTGCTGCTTCTTTGCCAACTATAGTAATAGCATTGAACTAGTCTTCTCGCCTTCTAGATAAGATTTATTAAGATAGTGAATCACTGAATTATCCTTGCTTCCACAGTAAAGACATGCTTGCATAAACCTGCCCCCCAATCACCTAGCACAAATCAAAATCTTACAGCAATTCCTTCCTAACAGTCTTACTCAAATGTTTCCCATGGTGTGAATCCCCCTTGCTGCAATGAGTACTAATCCAAGCTTATTCAAATTGTTCAACTATGTTCCTGGTGGTCTTAGCTGGAGGGCATCAGCACCACAAACTTAACTCACACAAGTGCCTCAGATGAAATAATAAGCAATTTAGCAACTTCTCTGATTCTCAGAATCCCTCTTTCAGAGTCTTCTTTCCCAGCTCTTTTCACTTTTGTGTAAGGTCTAATCCTTATAATATTCTTTGTTTTGCTGAGTAAACTCTGGTGCACTCTTAATAGCATGCTTTGCATACAAATATTTTTCTCAATTCTATCAAATTTCCTATTCATGCTTTCCTACTATCTTATAATACCCACTCTTTAAATATTAATATATTGTTTGGAATCATTCTGAAATTTGGTTTGTAATAATTTATATTTTAAATAAACAAAATCTTTTTTTTTTCCCACCGTGTGATAGTCCTTCAATAGACACAAACATATTTCTAATTCTTACATCATAGTATAAATGTGGAATCACATCCATCACTCCTTTAGTTTATTTAGTTTATTTCGAGGTATGTCTCTGTTCTGATACATTTAGCAGGGCAAATTTAAGATTCTGTGATAGAGATAATTGACTTCATGGTAATTTCATAATGGGGCTATCGAAAGAGATCATTTATGAGGTGTCATGGCACACAACTCTGTAAGCACACTTTAGAGGTAGAAAGAGCTCTGTTCACACTGCTCTATGCCACTTTCTAGCAGCAATGTTCAGGAAATGTTAATTATACTTTGGCAGTTTCAGTCTCCCCATTTATAAAATGGAGGAAATACATGAATAGCACTACTATTGTGACTAAAATAAACATGTAATGGCCAGCACAATATCTGGTACCTAGTAGGCCCACCATAATAATGGGCATGTTGACCACAAAAAATTTAATTTTTTCAGTTATCCATATGCTCATTCAGCAATAGTTTATGAAATGGCTTTCCAATTCATCATATCAAATGGAAAAGATAAAAAGAATCCCAGCCTCTAGAGGGTTCATGTTCTGGTTAAAAAAAAAAAAAAAAAAAAACAGATGAAAACAATTTATTAAAAAGAAAAAGAAGAAAGAGGAGGAGGAAAAGGAGGAGGAGAAACACAAAGGAAAATAAACTCAATTCAGCTTAACATTATATCTTTCCAGTGTGAACGCTATTCAATGTTGCGTTGTTATTTTAACTTGTACTTACAGAGTTCAAAATCGTCTCAAAACATCTGCATAAATATATAACACTCAAACTAGACAGACTCTGAAGGAAATTCCACAGGGTTGGATAAGAGTCACTGTAAGGGATTTAATGCTGGTTTGTCAGAAACCAGCATTTGATATGTAGTTCAACCTCTCTTCTCAACCTCTCCTCCTTTTCATAATTCTGTCCTGAAAATTCAGTGAACTTAAAAGTACCTAGCACCTAAATACATACACAGTAATTATTGCTTATATTTTATGTTTCACTGTCAGCTCTGCTGATGTTGCTCAGACTGGAACAATCTTCCCAAGTGAATTTTCATATGGAATATTTAGTTTAAAAAGCAATTTTGTTTCAGAGCATGCATAAGATTCTGTAAAACATCACCACCTAATGGTTAATTGCCTATATGCTCAATTTCAATACATTTGGGAAATCATTATTGCAGGCACATATAATAAATCACAAAAATGATTTCTATGAAAGTTAACTGAACAGGATCTTGTTCTTATTTTAAAAGTTATATCCAACAGCTCCCTGAAGTGTAGACTTTATTATTCATGACTGAATCATAGGGCAATAAGATAAAAAATTGCAAGAACCTGCAGACACTAATGCATCTGTTTATGAAAAATTGAACTTCAGACATTTGACAGCTTCGATCTTTTCTCCTCATAACTGGAGCTACCTTCAGGTAAGTTATAGCTATATTTTAAGAAGGAGCTTCCAGGAGAGTCTTCCAAAGCATGCTTTTTCTATTTCTCAAGACTCAAAAATTTCCCTGCTACTCAAATTTCCACTCCCTTTGGACAAAATCTTTTTGAAAAACCTGCCTGGCTGAGATAGCTTATGAATAATGAATAATTCTATGTTGAATGTTATCACTGGATTCTTGATGTGCCTGACAGCTTGAGGAATAGGTAATATTCTCTCTAGGGATATAAGATCAATGTTCTTGTGTGACTATCCTGATATTGTTTTGTTCTTATGAAATCAGTGCTGGCAAAGTATTATGCTGTTCATGTTTCATCAGGAACTTCGGAGGGGACATTGATGACTTAAAATGCATTACAGACATATGTATTGGTGTTATTATTAATTTTTATACAATTAAAAGTTTTGAAATCCCCATATAGCAGTCACATGATATATATAATCGATTAACTTCACTTCTTAAGAGAGAAAGTATGTATCACACTAATATTGGAGAGGCTTACTCACTTTACTTGCCCAGTCATAAGATCCCTCCTGTTTTTCCTTGTGTCCATTCAAATATACACACTATAAAATTATTTATAATAATAACACCCATAATTTATTGAATTTCTGCACTTGACATATTTTATATATTTTGGAATTCACAAAAATACCCTTACATCTAAAAAAATTAAAGGATGGTATATTGTTTTAGTGGAAATCTCATGCTTGTTTATTTCTGTATTTATTTATTGGTCATACCAGGAGTGCACACAAAATCTTAGTTCTCTGACTAGGAATTGAACTCATCTTCCCTATACTCAGAGCATGGAGTCTTAGCCACTGGACTCCCTGGGAAGTATCCCCTCACATGTATAATTATCCCATTTTATGGATGAGATTTCTGGGCTCAGGTTAGTTAAGGTCACTGAGTTACCTCAGTAATTTCACTGTTACCAAGTTCTCACTTAGTCAGAACTAAATTCTGACTAACCCCAAATTATACATACTCTTCATTATACTGCATTATTTATATATTGTTTTCTTTACCAGTGTGTATGGACCCAATGCAGATAGATGCATTTCAGACCAATTCAGCCCCAAATCCTGAATCATTAAATCATATAAAACAATGGCAAGGAAGAGTAGAAATGGTAGACTCTCGCCTATACAACATGGAGAGTTTTCTAAATATGTTTCTCAAACTGAGGTCACTTTAGAATTGTGTTACTAGTATGTACAAGCATATTTGGGTAGTCTGTAGCAAAGCTGGTTTTGGATTTATTTGTAAGAATAATTGGTATATTTGGGATAAAAATTCATACTAAGAGAAAAGAATGTATAAAATACAAGTTCATGGACAATTGGCTTAGGTTAGAGAGCTTCCATGGAGAAGGCAATGGCACCCCACTCCAGTATTCTTGCCTGGAAAATCTCATGGATGGAGGAGCCTGGTAGGCTGCAGTCCATGGGGAAACTAAGGGTCAGATTCGATTGAGCAACTTCACTTTCACCTTTCGCTTTCATGCATTGGAGAAGGAAATGTCAACCCACTCCAGTGTTCTTGCCTGGAGAATCCCAGGGACAGAGGAGCCTGGTGGGCTGCAGTCTGTGAGGTTACACAAAGTTGGACATGACTGAAGTGACTTAGCAGCAGCAGCAGAGAGCTTCCCAAGTGGCACTAGTGATAAAAAACCCACCTGCCAATGCAGGAGACATAAAAGACACAGGTCCAACCCTGGATTGGGAAGATCCCTGGAAGAGGACATGACAACCTAGTCCAGTTTTCTTTCTGGAGAATCTCAAGGACAGAGGAGCCTGGTAGGCTACAATCCATAGGGTAGCAAAGACTAAGCCATGACTGAAGTGACTTAGCATGCACTCAAAGAGCAAGACAATTTTGTCTTCAGATTGTCTTCTATATTCCTAACGTGCATTTAACTAAACCCTCCAGAGAAGGGGCTGCAGACATAAAACAAAAATAAAACAGAAATCTCTGTTCTATTAATATTATGCATCCTTTTGGGCAAAAATGCAAGTGCTGGTGTTGACAGATGTAACCATTTTGGCAGATATTCCTTAATCATCATTTATGGAGGTTAAGATTGGTCAGAGGCCTCAAACAATGCTCTGGCCATTTAAAATCATCACAAAAAGTCAGGATAAGGATAAGAGGACGAATAAGCTATCATACATAACAGTAGTTTGTGATTGTGAACACAATTGAGATAGTTCAAATTCCAAGAGAGAGATTTACAAGACAGTATTTCCAATACTGAGGGTACAGAGGCAAATCGAGGTGACAATTTTTGGCACTAATATTTTAACTCCAAGCTCAAACTACTGCATAATTGCACTCATCTCACATGCTTCCCTGGTGGCACAGACAGTAAAGCATCTGCCTGCAATGCGGGAGGCCCAGGTTCAATTCCTGGGTCAGGAAGATCCCCTGGAGAAGGGAATGGCAATCCACTCCAGCACTCTTGCCTGGAAAATCCCGTGGATGGAGGAACCTGATAGGCTGTAGTCCATGGGTCACAAAGAGTTGGACATGACTGAGTGACTTCACTTTCACATGCTAGTAAAGTAATGCTTAAATTTCTCCAAGCCAGGCTTAAGCAATACGTGAACTGTGAACTTCCAGATGTTCAAGCTGGTTTTAGAAAAGGCAGAAGAACCAGAGATCAAATTGCCAACATCCTCTGGATCATGGAAAATGCAAGAGAGTTCCAGAAAAACATCTATTTCTGCTTAATTGACTATGCCAATGCCTTTGACTTTGTGGATCACAATAAAGTGAGGATCACAACAAACTGTGGAAAATTTGAAAGAGATGGGAATACCAGATCACCTGACCTGCCTCTTGAGAAACCTGTATGCAGGACAGAAAGCAACAGTTAGAACTGGACATGGAACAACAGACTGGTTCCAAATAGGAAAGGGAGGACGTCAAGGCTGTATCCTGCTTATTTAATTTGTGCAGANGATGGGAATACCAGATCACCTGACCTGCCTCTTGAGAAACCTGTATGCAGGACAGAAAGCAACAGTTAGAACTGGACATGGAACAACAGACTGGTTCCAAATAGGAAAAGGAGGACGTCAAGGCTGTATCCTGCTTATTTAATTTGTGCAGAGTACATCATGAGAAATGCTGGACGAGAGGAAGCACAAGCTGGAATCAAGATTGCCAGGAGAAATATCAATAACCTCAGATATGCAGATGACACCACCCTTATAGCAGAAAGTGAAGAGGAACTAAAAAGCCTCTGGATGAAAGTGAAAGAGGAGAGTGAAAAAGTTGGCTTAAATCTCAACATTCAGAAAACTAAGATCATGGCATCTGGTCCCATCACTTCATGGAAATAGATGGGGAAACAGTGGAAACTGTGGCTGACTTTAGTTTTTGGGGCTCCAAAATCATTGCAGATGGTGATTGTAGCCATGAAATTAAAAGATGCTCACTCCTTGGAAGGAAAGTTATGACCAACCTAGACAGCATATTGAAAAGTAGAGACATTACTTTGCCAACAAAGGTCTGTCTAGCGAAGGCTATGGCTTTTCCAGTGGTCATGCATGAATGTGAGAGTTGGACTGTGAAGAAGGCTGAGCACCGAAGAATTGATGCTTTTGAACTGTGGTGTTGGAGAAGGCTCTTGAGAGTCCCTTGGACTGCAAGGAGATCCAACCAGTCCATCCTAAAGGAGATCAGTCCTGGATATTCATTGGAAGGACGGATGTTGAGGTTGAAACTCCAATACTCTGGCCACCTGATGCAAAAACTTGACTCATTGGAAAAGACACTGACACTGGGAAAGATTGAGGGCAGGAGGAGAAGGGGATGACAGAGGATGAGATGGTTGGATGACATCACCAACTCGATGTACATGTGTTTGGGTGGACTCTGGGAGTTGCTGATGGACAGGGAGACCTGGCCTGCTGCAGTTCATTGGGTCGCAAAGTTGGACACGACTGCACACTGAACTAAAATGAACTGAGTGTGGTCTAGGAAGCAAATATATACATATACATAGGTCTTAATAATCAGATGGGTATGTAGAGAGCCTAAGTTTCAACTTTGTAATTACATGCACACACACAAAATATATATATATATATATATATATATATTTTTTTTTTTTCTCAGTAGTGAGATGACTTACCTAAGGACCCTTAGTTCATTGTTAGTAGAGGCTGAGAAAAAAGGAAAAACTTTAAATGCCCTGTTCAGTCCCTTTGCAATAAGCTATGTCTTAAATTTAGGGCACACCTATGTATGTTGGAGATATTACTAGTTTTTAGCATCTCAGAGCATTGAGTTCTGGATCAGATAGGTATAAATTTCATACAACTCCTTTTTCTGAAAAGTTCTGTGCAAATCACAGTCACTTTGTGCTTGAATTTCCTCATTGAGGTTAGTCAAATAATGCAGTATCAGACTCAGATACTTGTTTTAAACATTAATTAGTAATCTAAGAATGGATTATAAGTACTCAACAGACAAGATTTATTTTTATCCATTTATACAATATTAGGAGAAGGCAATGGCACCCCACTCCAGTACTCTTGCCTGGAAAATCCCATGGACAGAGGAGCCTGGTAGGCTGCAGTCCATGGGATCGCTACTAGTCGGACACAGCTGAGCAACTTCCCTTTCACTTTTCACTTTTATGCATTGGAGAAGGAAATGGCGACCCACTCCGGTGTTCTTGCCTGGAGAATCCCGGGGACTGGGGAGCCTGTTGGGCTGCCGTCTTTGGGGTTGCGCAGAGTCAGACACGACTGAAGCGACTTAGCAGCAGTAGCAGCAGAGATTGATTACAAACTATTTTTCTCCAGATGTCAACCTACTTTCATGTAGTTTTAAATAAGTCTTGGAAATAAGAGGGGTATTAATTTTCTGTGTTAGGAGAGAAAGTTCTGTGGACATAGTACTCATGCATAGGTCATTTATGTGAAGCTATCATTGAGAAAAAATATTCACTAGAATTAAACCTTTATAAAAACAATCTGCTATTCTAATTCCACATATAATAGTAAGCTGATAGATACATTAGAGATTCAAATAGCTGAAAATATGAATCCATAAAACAATAAAATGAAAAATTATCAAGGATCCAGGAATATAAATGTCTACAATTATCAGAGCTATATAATGAAAACGAAAGTGTTTTGCTTTTTAAATAATAAAATGATTACTACATCATGAGAAACACTGGGCTGGAAGAAGCACAAGCTGGAATGAAGATTGCCAGGAGAAATATCATTAACCTCAGATATTCAGATGAAACCACTTTTATGGCAGGAAGTGAAGAGGAACTAAAAAACCTCTTGATGAAAGTGAAAGAGGAGAGTGAAAACATTGGCTTAAAGCTCAACATTTAGAAAACGAAGATCATGGCATCTGTCCCATCACTTCATGGCAAATAGATGAGGAAACAGTGGAAAGAGTGTCAGACTTTCTTTTTAGGGGCTTCAAAAATCATTGCAGATGGTGACTGTAGTCATGAAATTAAAAGACGCTTACTCCTTGGAAGAAAAATTATGACCAACCTAGACAGCATATTGAAAAGCAGAGACATTACTTTGCCAACAAAGGTCCATCTAGTCAAGGCTATGGCTTTTCCATTGGTCATGTATGGATGTGAGAGTTGGGCTGTGAAGAAGGCTGAGTGCGGAAGAATTGATGCTTTTGAACTGTGGTGTTGGAGAAGACTCTTGAGAGTCCCTTGGACTCTAAGGAGGTCCAACCAGTCCATTCTGAAGGAGATCATTCCTGGAACTTCTTTGGAGGGAATGATGCTGAAGCTGAAACTCCAGTACTTTGGCCATCTCATGCGAAGAGTTGACTCATTGGAAAAGACTCTGATGCTGGAAGAGATTGGGGGCAGGAGGAGAAGGGGACGACCGAGGATAAGATGGCTGGATGGCATCACTGACTCAATGATCGTGAGTCTGAGTGAACTCCAAGAGTTGGTGATGACAGGGAGGCCTGGCGTGCTGCGATTCATGGGGTCACAAAGAGTAGGACACGAATGAGCAACTGAACTGAACTGAAGAAGAAAGTCACTTAGTTAATTCTCAAATTTTGATTTAAATGCTTAGACAAAACTTTAGTTTTAACAAAGAAGTGATTCTTCTTTCTTTCTTTTCTTTTCAGTCGATCAGTCGTTTCTGACTCTTTGCAACCCCATGAAGTGCACCACGCCAGGCCTCCCTGTCCATCACCATCTCCCGGAGTTCACTCAGACTCACACCCATCGAGTCCGTGATGCCATCCAGCCATCTCATCCTCGGTTATCCCCTTCTCCTCCTGCCCCCAATCCCTCCCAGCATCAGGGTCTTTTCCAATGAGTCAACTCTTTGCATGAGGTGGCCAAAGTACTGGAGCTTCAGCTTTAGCATCATTCCTTCCAAAGAAATCCCAGGAAGTTTTCCACATTTGCTGGCAAATTGAGTGCAGCACTTTCACAGCATCATCTTTCAGGATTTGAAACAGCTCAACGGGAATTCCATCACCTCCACTAGCTTTTTTTGTAGTGATGCTTTCTAAGGCCCACTTGACTTCACATTCCAAGATGTCTGGCTCTAGATTGGTCATCACATCATCATGATTATCTTGGTCCTGAAGATCTTTTTTGTATAGTTCTTCTGTGTATTCTTGCCACCTCTTCTTAATATCTTCTGCTTCTGTTAGGTCCAGATCATTTCTGTCCTTTATCGAGCCCATCTTTGCACGAAATGTTCCCTTGGTATCTCTAATTTTCTTGAAGAGATCTCTAGTCTTTCCCATTCTGTTTTTTTCCTCTATTTCTTTGCATTGATCGCTGAAGAAGGCTTTCTTATCTCCTCTTGCTATTCTTTGGAACTCTACACTCAGATGCTATGAATCACAGAGATGATTTTGAAAGGAGAAGCATACATACTAAAATTTCATCAACATATCATCCATGTCTTGTTTAAAATATCTGAAGAAACTGTTGTTAGATGCTATTATTTAATTTTTTTTTGTAAGTTTAAAAACTGAATCTTAGACAATTAGGCCAATTGATCAAAATGAGAAAATCAGTTAATAAGTGAAGGAATCAGGATATAAATTCATAATTAAAGAATCTAAAACCTTGCTCGGTTCATAACTCAAACTATATATCCCTGGCGATAGTCTTACTATTGATCAGGTGTGATATTGTTGTGATGCATTTGTGATACATAGGTGGTTATATATAGCAACTAAATTTTAGCAAAAACCTATATTTATTTATATTATTTGTACACAATACTAAAACATAAATTTTAAAATCTGAGTGAACTAGTTAAAAACTGTTTATTTGGAGAATAATTTAAATCTTGTTTAATGTCTAAAAGAATTAGAAGCATCCTAAGCAAGGAAAAACAAACTGAGTGAACTTAAACTCAGTATTATGCTTCTGAGCAACCAGGATGAAATAGTAGGTGGCTGTATAATATTGCCCACATCATCTATCATGAGGAAGTATAGATTATCAGAAAATAAATATAAAAGGATTAGAAAAGAAAACAAAATACACCTAGCATTGACTTTTAAGGGAAATTTACTAGTGAGTGCTATGCATAAGACATGCTGAACACTATAATAGATGATAACGTAAACTTTTTCTTCGGTCAACCAATTATAAGCCTTAAAGCAAAATGTTAAATCCTACTTCAGTGAAATTGTTTCTATGAAGAACACAATAATATAGTTCAGTTACCTGGCTTGCTGTCTGCAGAGGCTTAAAAAAATCTATGGAAATAAATGGTTATAATGTTCCTCAGGTCAACCTTTTCAAATACCAGTTGTCAAGCTTTCACAGCAGCTGTTTGAGACCAAATTTCAAGTTGAGAACTCTGACAGGTAAGTGAAAGGTGTTCTGAGTTTTTGATTGAAAGGAATCCCAATGCTCTGGAGACTTAGGGTATAGGTTGTAAAGTTGACATTTTGAAATGAAAATGAAGCAGTATAACTAGATCCATTTAGTGTGCATTATTTCATGAAATAATTGCTATTTGTAGTTAAATGGAAAAGTCATTAAAATGATAAATCATTCTCATCAAATTGAATTTAGTGATTTAAAATTTAGAACTGCACTAAGAAACCCTGTTTTCTCTCCATTTCTTTGCATTTCTCTCCATTTTCTCCAATTTCTCCTATTTGTTTAACACACACCTTTTTTTAAGTTTATGTCTATCTGATTTCTTATAGTTTTACATTTAATTCATAATATAATTTCATTGTGTTAAATAAATGAATAAATTTAAAAATCAAGTATTTACTTAAAAAAAAAAGAATCACTTTGAGTTTCCTAAATCTGCAATCTTTGAGTTATGTAAAATAAGTCTTTTGGTGACTTTAGGACAGGAATCATTCTATCGGTGGTGTTCAACATCTAATCGTTCTTCAATTATTTTTTGTAAAATATTCCTCATGGATTTTATATTGTGTCTGATATATTTTAAGTACCATAATAAGCTATGAAAAATTGTTTTCAAAGGCTTCTTATTTATGACTTCTCTTTAACTCCCCCTTAGTTTGGAAAAGCCTATATTGATTAATTCAGCTGAAATATTCAGCTAATACGGTGAAAGTTGATACTCATTGATAAATGATAAACTGAGATGCACTGTTTAGGTGCAAAACCATATAGTAAGCATCCTACCAATAGAACTAAAGTCATTAACTAGTATATAAAGGAAAATGGTCAAAGTCTTTAATTTTGACAACCATCAATTATTTTTTGTAAAATATTCCTCATGGATTTTATATTGTGTCTGATATATTTTAAGTACCATAATAAGCTATGAAAAATTGTTTTCAAAGGCTTCTTATTTATGACTTCTCTTTAACTCCCCCTTAGTTTGGAAAAGCCTATATTGATTAATTCAGCTGAAATATTCAGCTAATACGGTGAAAGTTGATACTCATTGATAAATGATAAACTGAGATGCACTGTTTAGGTGCAAAACCATATAGTAAGCATCCTACCAATAGAACTAAAGTCATTAACTAGTATATAAAGGAAAATGGTCAAAGTCTTTAATTTTGACAACCATCACTATTCATATGGCTGGTTAGAAGTGATAGTAATCATTTTAAATTAACTTGAGTGTCTTCTACATGTAAGGCTTTATTTTACTGGGCAATGTGAGGGATACAAAAATTCATATTAGCCATACATTCGGCAATTTGTTTAGTTACTACTCTATGCCACATAAAGATACATTAGTCACAGGCTTCTCTTAAGGAGGGAAAGAGTAAACTATGTAAAAATAGACAGTATGGACAAGAGAAATTTCTGAAAGCAATGTCAGTTCAGTTCAGTTCAGTCACTCAGTTGTGTCCGACTCTTTGCGACCCCATGAATCGCAGTACGCCAGGCCTCCCTGTCCATCACCAACTCCCGGAGTTCACTCAGACTCACGTCCATTGAGTCTGTGATGCCATCCAGCCATCTCATC
>SJXQ01001554.1:0-12234 GCA_006408695.1 Aepyceros melampus | reverse complement strand
TGTATTCTTGCCACCTCTTCTTAATATCTTCTGCTTCTGTTAGGTCCAGACCATTTCTGTCCTTTATCTAGCCCATCTTTGCATGAAATGTTCCCTTGGTATCTCTAATTTTCTTGAAGAGATCTCTAGTCTTTCCCATTCTGTTCTTTTCCTCTATTTCTTTGCACTGATTGCTGAGGAAGGCTTTCTTATCTCTTCTTGCTATTCTTTGGAACTCTGCATTCAGATGCTTATATCTTTCCTTTTCTCCTTTGCTTTTTGCTTCTCTTCTTTTCACAGCTATTTGTAAGGCCTCCCCAGACAGCCATTTTGCCTTTTTGCATTTCTTTTCCATGGGGATGGTCTTGATCCCTATCTCCTGTACAATGTCACGAACTTCATTCCATAATTCATCAGGCACTCTATCTATCAGATCTAGACCTTTAAATCTATATCTCACTTCCAGCAATGTCAAGAACTTGTTAAAAAGCAATACTTTTAAGCAAAAGTTAAAAGAAGGAAATCAAGGTGATCTTATAATAATAACCTAATAATCAGCAGATATCTTTTAGATAGAATGAAGAGAAAATAGCACCAGACCCAAAGTGACTATTTCCATTCCTTGATTATTAGGGTTATTATAAGCCATTTGAAACAGCCTTCAAATGATGCATTTAAATAAGAACTAATCTACCAATGGTGGCTTCCTGGTCAGGAAGATCCCCTGCAGAAGGGAATGGCTACCCACTCCAGTGTTCTTGCCTGGAGAATCCCATGGATAGAGGAGCCTGGCAGGCTACAGTCCATAGGGTCACAAACAGTATGACACAATGAGCAAATAACACTTCCTCTTTCAATCTACCAGTGATCATTTGGAAAGATGCCATCTTCTGGAAAAATATCTCACAATGAATACCGATTTAAATAGAAACTGTTAGATTAAACAGATTTTTTTTTCTTTTCAATGTACCTCTGTAAATCATCAAATTCCTTAGAAGAATATTCTGATTCTTTTCTTTGAATTTCCATAACAGTTGACAGATAAGAAAGGCAGTGTATGCACATGTCTGTTTCTACCAGAGGAGGGGGCTGCAGGAGAACAAGGGTGGGGCTTTATTCACTCTCTCTGAGGCATTTAGCCTCACACCTAAGTGTGCTTCAAGCAAATGATGAACTGATTGAATTTGAATTCTAATAAAAAGTGGAGTTTGTGAGACAAACATTGTGTCAAATACAAAAAACAAAACAAAAAAACATACTTCCAAAATCATTCAGAGTAGCATGAGTCTTTGGAGAACTTTCTCTTGAGAAGGAAAATGGAGAATAAGGGCTGACAGCAACAGAGAGCCTTGTCCTTTTGTTTTGCTACTAAAATCAATGCAGCTGCTTATTCTCTTTCTTGCTCCTTTTCCTCCGCTTTGCAAATTCCCCAAAGAATCCACAGTAATCAGACTGTTTCTATTTTCTTACCCCTGCAACTTCTTAGATTTTTCTTCCTGGATTTCACCCCATAGCCTTTCTGTGCCATCCTAGTCCCTTTTAGTTTCTCACGGTTCTCACCATCTCCCCTCCCACAGTCAAAACCAGATCCTGTTAACACTGACCACACCATAGAAATGCTCCTCTTCTTTAGGCAACTGGAGAAAGAAGATGATTACAAATGCGCAGAGTATTTTTTTGTTTACTTGTTGGCTTTTGTTGCCTTTTTTTTTATTCATCTCTATCACAAGCAAAAGACTTGTGGGATGAAAATGTCTGCCTGTTAAAAGCTTTGAGGAAAAAAAATAAAAGGAAGCAAAGACATATAGTAAACATAGTGATGTTAAACATCTACCGACCTCTATGCAAGAACAGCAGAGCCAGGGATGGATCCCTTTATGCTGCCATAAGCAAAAGATGCTAGAGACATTGGATTACACAAAGAAAAGTCAATACACACAACATATACACTCCTGCCAGTGTTTAGGTGGGCTCCTGATATTCTGGTTAGTACTTGCGGGAGATTAAAATCAAAGTAGAATTAGCAGGATGCTACAAATTTAGGGATTAAGATGTTTCTCAAGATCTGACTACAGCTGCTCTCCAGATTGTCAGTTTTCCCTTTATAGTCAAGCAGGTGGTATCTTGATTCTTTCAATGGCCAACACCTCCAATGGAACTGTGGGTCCTACTCTCACCTTTCCAAAGTTTTAATCTGGCATTTATCCTAATTCTATGTCCCCTTTTCTACTGGATCCTTTCTATCAATATATGTGTATATTGACATTTCTTCATTTCTTATCTTATAAAAAAATATTGCTTAATCCCACATTTACCCTATACCATACAAGGTGCCTCCTCCTTGACTATAAAGGTTGAAAAGAAAATCCAGTTTAAAAAAAAAAAAAAGAAAATCCAGTTTATCCTGGGCTCATTTTGGTTTTCCATCTATCTACATAATGAACATAGGTTATTTATATCATTTATATCTAACTATATACCTGCTTAACCATCACAATATCTTTGTGTAAAATGTTCCATGAAATCTTATAGTTGTAAATCAGACTGTTTCCTTGCCATCTTCATGTGATTGTCTAAATGGCATCTTGAACATGTGTTGGACAATATGGAACTCTGGATTTTCCCCATAAATTAGCCCTACTTAATTCAATTTAGTCTAATAAAGAGCACAGCTCTAAACTCAGAAATTAGTGTCTTTGCAATGCAATTTCCATCAAGCCAATAAGATAATATTTTCAAATGTAAACCAAATCATGCAGTTTCTCTGCTTTAAAAATTCCAGTGACTTTAAAAGTTAGAACAAAATTAAATTCATTAGCTGGCTTACAGAGCTCTGAATTATCTATCTCTCTTTGCTTTGAAACACAAGCCTCCGCCTACCTTGCCCACCCTACTTTTGTGAGTGAAACTCTCTTTAGAGTTTTTCAAAGTTGCTGTTTAGGGATTTTGCATAAACCATCCCATCTATATTTGGTCATACGAGCATTTTCTCAAATAAAAATATCAGTAGCAGTGTTTAAATTACAAGCATCGCCAGAAAGCCTCATGAATTTCAAATTCTGATCATGTTTATTTACTAAGCAAATTTGACTCACACCTATACACAGATCCACACTGTGACCTTCACACGGCTGGCTCCTCATTATTCACGTGCTGACTTAAATGTCACCTCTTCAGGTGACTTAAGACACTAATCAGACGCTCTCTATTACATCACCCTTTTCAATTTCCCTATATATCACTCGGCACTAAGCTGAGATTGTGGGTTTTGTCTATTTGTTTATCATCTTTCTCTCTCCTCCAACTAGAATATACTCTGGATATGAACAAAGATTTTGACCTTTTTGTTCTTTGCTGTATTTCCAGAACTTGTGTCTGGCCCAGAGCAGGAACTCAGAAAATACAGATTACATTGTGTTACATTCCTTATGCACCTAGCATAGTGGTTGAACAGTATTTTAAATTTAACAGTAGCTTCCAAATTTTCATGTTTTTCTGAGTCAAATCTGTATCCTTTATGAGTCCATTGTCACCAACCCTGAAATATTGTTCCTTGCCCCCAACCCCATTTTTATTGTGAAAAGTAAAATCATAGAGATGAAATACAAAAGAGTTCCTTTAATAGGAATTAACAGAAAAGTTTCAAGGAGAAAGGAATTTTCCTTCACATTTTTAGGTCTTTTGGGTTATCTAAGCGTTAGGTAGTTAGAATAGGAAACAGGAGTCCAGAATGGCAATGGCTAAAAGATAAGGAAGGGGAAAGCCCATGAAAATAGAACAAAGGAAGGTCTGAGGACTAGAGTGAGGACCTCAGGTAGAACAAACAGCACTCCTGGCTAGCCCAGTTTACCTAGGGCAGGCCCACAGGGGAGGAAAAAAACATATGAAAAGAGGAGCAAAGGGCTGTGGCCCCCCTCTCTTCTCTTCGCATCTTTGGGTCTGCATGCCCTCATGCATTGAGGATGTATTTCATGCTAGTTTCTAAATAATATTAAGCTGTAGTGCAGAGCTGTAACACTGATCTGTCTAAGAGCTATAATACAGTCTGTTTGAGACCTAAGAGCTATAACACGGTCTGTCTGAGAGCTATGACATGCCGAAGGCTCTAATGTCTGTTGCTTCAAATTTTTGTTGAGATGAGACAGAACCAAGGAGAATACACTTGCCTGACACTAAGTTTTAAATTAGTGTGAGACAAATTAACAGGAAGAACTTAAATAAAAGCTTGATTATAGGCATATATGCAAAAACTCAGGAAGACTAAATTACTTGCTAAAATGGCTGAAATCCTCACTTTAAATACAATCTCAACATAAAGACAAATGAGGATGTTTAGGAGAAGTGACTTCAAAGGGGAGGAAGGCAATTCACATGGAAATGGAAAAGCAAATGTTTGGTAAACAGATATTTGCTGGACCATACAGAGACACTGGACCACACAGAGACTCTTGGCCACAGAGAAGAATCTTAACAGAGAATTTTCCTGTCTATACACCTAACTGATACTAATTGTCTATGGTGATAGTGTTGACTTAAAAAATAGTAACAACCTAAAAATCAAGAGTTATATTTTCTTTGGGGAAAATTTTTAGGACTTAAGCCTGGGAGGCAGCATCTCCGATAGCCCTGATAGAACTACTCTGAAGAGGTGGGAGGAAGAGTCAGGTTATATAGAAGTTTTGCCACAAAGGGCAGGTAGTCTGAACATCAAAAGTGTACTGTTAATTAAAGGAAACAAGATAGCCAAGTTAAGAAATTTAGCACTTTTCTGTGTATAGAAAGATGCTAAAGTCTGGGCTCACTGAAATCATTCCTTTCATATGTATCTCAGCTATCTGGAGTCAGTATTCTGTGTTTTTTCACACCTTAAGTTTCTCAGAGCTCACTTTAAGGAGTGGTTTCAGTTTGATGACTGCAAGTGGCAGATTTACTGATAAAATAGGAAATATTCCATTTTTCAACAGTAAAACTGAATAGGACCCTGAGGAATATACTGGGCACAGAAGATTTTCTATTCAGAGTCCATGATCTTCCCTGAGTTCCAAAGCCAGATTTCAATAATTTCTAATCAGAGAAGAGAAAGGATGTGGAATCAAAAGAAAAACAGCTAAGGAACAATAGTGCAGCCTTGGGTCAGGGTCGTGGTTCCACCTTAAGGGATACACATAGCAATGTCTTTAAGACTCTATGTAAAATTAAAACCCAACAAATGGACGATGCCCCATTCTCCATAACAGAGAAGACCACCTGAGGAGGCCAGACTAAAGGAACCAGGGAAGCTGATCAAGAGATTACCTGAGAGGAGATTAAAGAAAGGCAAGCCCTGCATAAACACTAATCTCAATACAAATCCCACCCTTGAATCTTGGCAATAAAACTCCTCAGCAAACTCCATCGGGTTGGGACACATAATTTTCAAGTGCAGGAACCCATTGTGTCCCTCTTTGCCTGGCAAAGCAATAAAGCTATTATTTTCTACTTCACCCAAATCACTGTTTCTGAGATTCAGTTTGGCATTGGCACCCAGAAAGGCTGAGTTTTTGGCATCAATAGCATCCTTCTTGGAACAGATCCTCTATCTGCATTTTTTAGGTAGACAGAAGGAAAGTCCAGTCAGTAGTTTTGTACAGATGTAAGAGCTGAACAATAGAAAAGGCTGAGCACCAAACAACTGATGCTTTCAAACTCTGTTGCTGGAGTAGACTCTTTTAGAGTCCCTTGTACAGCAGTGATATCAAACCAGTCCATCCTAAAGGAAATCAACACTGAATATTCATTGGAAGGACAGATGCTGAAGCTGTGTTAGACCTCCCAGTCTTTGCCCAGGACCCGTCGTCGCCAAGATCACCGAGACTCGGACTCGATGCAATTAGCAAGAGGATTTATTAAGCCGACACGCCAGGGTTCAATCTCCACCCTAGGAGATGAACCCCGAACAATTTTACAGAGCAGTTTATAAGCAAAAAATCATAAACAGGTGCAGTTGAGATGGAGTGTTTTGATTGGTTCACAAACTTTGGCCCTTTTCGGGGATAGGTTCATTCGTTATTAGGCCTAAATAGCTAACTAACCTACAATTATGCTGCTTTAGTTGAATGGCCCGAGGCAATCAACTTTTAGCTTGACTCTGGGGGGCTGTATTCTTAAGATGCGAGTATGATCCCCCTCTGTGCTTTTCTTTCCTCTTAAGACAATAGCCCTGATTTAAGATTAACAAAGAGCCCGTGGGTGCAGGTCTGTTTCTTTAGAGCCCCTAATAAATTTTTAACCTTTCTCCTTGTTCCCTGGAATGCACCCGAAGAAGTCAGAAGACACTGTTCTCATACCTATGTCCCTAGTGGCGCCTCTCATGGTAGACTGATTACAGGCTAGGGAACAAATCAGGGCTAGAAACAATTTTTACAACCTCAGGCTGCTCAGGCTGGTCTCTACAGCTGAAACTCCAACATTTTGGCTATCTGCTCTATAGAGCCAATTCATTGGGAAAGACCCTGATGCTGGGAAAGATTGAAGGCACGAGGAGCGGGGGATGACAGAGGAGGAGATGGTTGTGTCAAGTGAGTGTGTGCTCCTCGGTTCTGTCTTGTCACAACAAAGATTTGGAGTGATGGACATTAAAGCACTCGACATGTCACAGCTCTTGGGTCTTGGACAGACCGTGTTATAGCTCTCAGGTCTTGAACGGACCGTGTTATAGCTCTTAGACAAATCAGTGTTACAGCCCTGTGTTACAGTTCTATTTTATTTAGAAAATAGCAAGAAAATCCATCTTCAAGGCATGAGGGCATGTCGACCCAAAGATGCAAAGAGAAGAGGGCCCCAGCAACAGGAGAGAGAGAGAGAGAGAGACCCCCAGCCCTTTGGCTCCCCTTTATATATATATATAGAGCCAATTCATTGGGAAAGACCCTGATGCTGGGAAAGATTGAAGGCACGAGGAGCGGGGGATGACAGAGGAGGAGATGGTTGTGTCAAGTGAGTGTGTGCTCCTCGGTTCTGTCTTGTCACAACAAAGATTTGGAGTGATGGACATTAAAGCACTCGACATGTCACAGCTCTTGGGTCTTGGACAGACCGTGTTATAGCTCTCAGGTCTTGAACGGACCGTGTTATAGCTCTTAGACAAATCAGTGTTACAGCCCTGTGTTACAGTTCTATTTTATTTAGAAAATAGCAAGAAAATCCATCTTCGAGGCATGAGGGCATGTCGACCCAAAGATGCAAAGAGAAGAGGGCCCCAGCAACAGGAGAGAGAGAGAGAGAGAGAGACCCCCAGCCCTTTGGCTCCCCTTTATATATATTTTTTTTTCTCTCCCTGGGCCTGCTGTATATAAATTGGGCTAGCCAGGAGTGTTGTTTGTTCTACCTGAGGTCCTCACTCCAGTCCTTGGATCTTCCTTTGTTCTATTTTCATGGGCTTTTCCCTTTTTTGTCTTTTAGCCACTGCCATTCTGGACTCCTGTTTCCTATTCTACCTAACAGTTGGATGGCATCACCAACTCAATGGACATGAGTTTGGGCAAACTCTGGGAGATGGTGAAGGACAGGGAAGCCTGATTTGCTGCAATCCATGGGGTCACAAAGAGTTAGGCAGGACTGAGGGATTGAACAATAACAACAGCAAGAGGGACAGTCAAAGTTTCTTCCTGAGTCTTTCAGGCCCTGACTGTTTTCAGCTGAAAATCATTTGCATTAAAAGAGACACATCTTGATGTGACACATTTTGCTACCCTATAGAATTCTGTGATTCTCTAGGAAAAAAGGAACAAAAAAAAAAAAAAAAGTAAAAGAAAAGAAAAACTTTAAGCAATTTACTTAGGGAAAAATAAAAGATAAAATGATAATCAGTGACCAAAGTTGGACAAGTAATATATACTATACAGATTTTCTTCAATTATGTATTGCCAAAACATAATAGTAAACACAGAATAAAATCAAACAAAAAGGGCATGAGTAGTGACTCTGCCTTCCCATGTGTAGAACGTCAGGTTCACATGTCTTCAAAGATATTGTAACAAGGAAGAGCAAAACCTGTATTCATGTTGGATCTGTCTCTTTTACTTTAACCTTTGCTTTCCATTGCCTTTGTTATTATAATCACTAAAATGATGCTGTCTATAGCTGTAAACATACATAATGACCTTCCTCTGGGAACCTGCCTTTCTGCCTGAATGTTAAAGTGCCTTTGTTCAACTTACAGAGAGACATTCTGACCCTGCCCATCTGTGGATAGCACAGTAAAGAAGAAATTAATACACCCCCTTCTGAATGTGGATCAAGCTAAGAGATATTTTGCAAGACTAACGGCCTTTTTACTTTACTTCTTCACCTTTCCCCCTCTTCTGTTTTATAAAATAAACTGGAATCCAGATCCCACTGAGATGGTACTCTAGCATGCTAGCCCACCATCTTCTTGGACTTCTGGCTTTCTGAATAAATCGCTATTACTTCAACACTCTGTCTCCCCATTATTGACCTGCTGTGCAGTGAGCAGAGCAAGCTTGTTTACAGCAACAATATCCTCCTTTTCATCATTGTATTTTTTATTTCTTTCCACTTTCTACTTGTAATTTTTTGTTATTTTCAAGAACCACTATATACTGATGTAAATGATAGGAAAGGTGTAAATGATTTAGTTTTTATTAACTGATTTTCATTCTCTAAACTCATCTACCTTTTAGGTTTTTTAACTTAATATACAATCAGAAATTAAGTTAATTACATCCTAAGCATTTTAACAAATAATGAAAAATATAAATTCAGTTCTACCTCCAAGATGGCTGCATTATTTCTATAGAAGTGGTCTAAAGGAACAGCCAAATTGCAAAAGGCTAAGTTATTAGTCTTGAAATTATATCTTATGACAAACATAATTTTCTTTGGTTACTGTTTTTATTTGGGGGGTTAAAGTAAGGGAAATATGGAAGAGTACTAAAACTCTTTCAATTTCTTCGGTCCATCACAGTAACTTTGTCTGATCTTTTCAGAGAGGATTTTGTTCCTATGACATTTCTTTCTTTTTGAAATTTAAAATTGAAGAGCAAAATAAAAACTTGCTTAGAAAACTCAAATCAAATTTCTTAAAGTTATATTTTTATTCCCTCAAATAACTGGAAGTAAGTTCTGTCTTTCATCATGTAAATTTATTTCTTATATCAGTGATTAATGTTTAAATTACTATAATCATCAGAAAGACTAATGCATTTATAATTCACAATAAGTTCATTTACTAAGCAAAATTGACTTACAAATTTTTTCTCCTTTTCATGTTATTGTATATTAAATGTCAACCAACATTTAGTGAAACTGATGTGTCAAGTGTCAAATATCTGGGGAAAAAAAAAAAAACCTTACTAACTAGTCATTGGACTAGGTCAGTTTTTCTCACAAGGAAATGCATTTGACAGCTGTTGCTAAAAGATGCAATGGCACTCCACTCCAGTACTCTTGCCTGGAGAATCCCATGGACGGAGGAGCCTGGTAGGTTGCAGACCATGGAGTCACTGGGAAATGACTGAGTGACTTCACTTTCACTTTTCAGTTTCATGCATTGGAGAAGGAAATGGCAATCCACTCCAGTGTTCTTGCCTGGAGAATCCCAGGGACAGAGGAGCCTGGTGGGCTGCCATCTACAGGGTCGCACAGAGTCGGACACGACTGAAGCGACTTAGCAGCAGCAGCAGCTAAAAGATGACAGTACAGCATGAAAGAGGAGAAAAGATAAACCATAGTGAATATGCCCAGTATATGAGTAAGAGACAATTTTATGGTATAGCCCATACATACAGTACATACCAAGTATTAATCTTAAATTCATACTGAGGATCGTCAAATAATAATATTGTGGCAGCAAAGAATAAAAGAGCTTTATTTTTAAGAATTGAAATTTGGGAGACACTGATTCTGGTAAGACTAGGAAAGTGTTTTGAAAAAAAAATTCAGGGGCTTGTAAAGGCAAAAGCTGTGAGACTGTACTCTGACACAGAGAAATAAATATTTGTCCTAAAGGGAGAGGCTGTCATGAGTTGTTTAGGGTAAGGGTCTGATAAGTATCTTGAATTTCTAGCAGATGTTCTGGGTTAGGACAATGTGTGGTCAAAAATTCAAATTCCATCTAGGCTAAGACATGCGTAAGTCATTCTTACCCCATGGCTTCCCAGCTCCGTTTTAGAGTGCTTTGTTGGCAATATTGCATTTAGCCAAAAATTCTTTTCTTTTCTTTTCTTTTCTTTTCTTTACACAGGATGATTCTCTTAAAATATCACTTTGAGAGAAAAGGTTTTAAATGAAAACACATTGCTCCACAAAATATTGATAAAGGTGGGAGCTAAGTTCTAGGATTGCAGTTTTTTCTTAATTTATCTGTTCTGAAATCAGGGAAATTTTGCTAAAATATTCCAAGAAAATCAGGAAAAAATTACACAAGGGAAGAGTTCAGCCTAAGACAGTTCTTTGTCCTGAAGATGGGGGAAAAGTTAGTTTGTCAAAATCTCTTTACACATACTAAAATAAGTGCATTTTAATAAAGTCTTTGTTTCAACATATGTACTTTAAAGGAGCATATGCTGTTATAAGCATATGAATATATGAGTGGATATAGAGTTCTATGGAAGCCAGCCACTCTGATTTTAAGAGCACTCAAGTTTTCACTGGTGAGACATATGTTAATCATGATTTTTACTAAGAAATGAATTTTACTTCCTCACATGAAGCTTCCCATTTTGGGATGTCTTCTCTCAAAAGCTAAGTTGCCTTTTGTCAATTAACATTTCACTTTTAAATGATGTTCTATGCAATGCAGGAGACTGAGGTCTTTCCTGGGTCGGGAAGATCCCCTGGAGAAGGAAATGGCAACCACTCTGTTATTCTTGCCTGAAGAATCCCATGGACAGAGGAGCCTGGCAGGCTATAGTCCATGGGGTTGCAAGAGTTGGACACGACTTAGAGACTAAACCACCACCACATGGTAGCCCCTATAACAGGATAATTGGGACATTGATAAGAATTTTAACGTAATTTTTTTTATCTCAATAAAATATCTAAAATGTTGGCTTGGGAACATGGAAGTTAGTTTTCTATGATGTATCTAAGTATATTTTAGAGAAATTGTTTCCCATGTATTTCAGGTAAACTGATCTACTTAAAAACTTGATAGTTTGAAGATAAAGTAATAGAGTCAGTGACTACTGTCAACAATTAGATTTGGATAAAAGAAATCAATGGCTCAGCACAAGTGCCTTTCACGGCGGTAAGCACACATGAGGATTGTTCATTGATTTACTATCCTTGCCTCTGTGTGGGCCCTGAGGCCACAGAAACCATGATGCTTAGACTGCATTGGACCACAGCATGTGTTCTCTGAGCTGCTTGCTCTTAGACCTGGGTCAGGCCCCATCGTCTAAGGTGATGCTTTGCCTACAGTTCAGAACTAGGCGCTATGCTTGGTGCTTAAAGAGATTTTCCATTACTTACGGTGTTGTTACTCGATGGGAGTTTCTTATTTACCCAGGTCATGGCTATTCCAAAACCAGATGCTCCAGCATGTGCGGGACACAATCACTGTATGTCGGGGAGCTTCACTACTGTTTTGAAACAGTGACTAAGCACACACAGAACAAGGATTTTTAAGGTGTTGTTACTCGATGGGAGTTTCTTATTTACCCAGGTCATGGCTATTCCAAAATCAGATGCTCCAGCATGTGCGAGACAAAATCACTGTATGTCAGGGAGTTTCACTACTGTTTTGAAACAGTGACTAAGCACACACAGAACAAGGATTTTTAAATAACTTGACATTGGACACCAAAGAGATAGTATCACAAAGCTTCTGACTCTGCTGATGAATATCATTCACACTGAATATGAGAGTTTAGTACTAGCTCTTGGCTGCAAAATAGCTCTTATGAAATTAATTGAAATTTCATTATATGTTCATCTCACTATTTAAGATGTGCAAAAGAGCACTGTGTTAACAATATAGCATGTCCCCATCTTTCTTGTTTATTATATCATAAATGTGTTGACAATGTTCTTTTCAGGCTTGTCACTTGTTGAGAAATCTAATGCCATTTTAATGTGATTTTAAATGTAATCAATGATTTAGTTTTTCTGCTTAGTTTTCATACCTTAGATCAGGAAATTTGATATACCTTGCATCCACTTTTAAGTCATTGGTTCATATGCATAAAGGAGAATTCACTTGGTAGGATACTAGGCCCATAGCTATTTTTAATTATAAATTTTAGCTAAGATTTT
>SJXQ01001553.1:65362-82728 GCA_006408695.1 Aepyceros melampus | reverse complement strand
GACTGAACTGAACTGATATATCTCATGTACACAGGGGAGATACCTAGGAAATCTGTGTAAAACCTCTCCCAAAATGGCCCAAGCCATCACCTTATGTGCCAACTTCTGCTAAAGACAAAAGAAGGATGCCATGGACTGGGGAGGTTAGTTATGGGAAATTATGAGGAAAAACACAGTGAACAAGGAGAGATTGTCATGCACATTTAAGGTGCCTCCTCCAGTGAGTTTCTTGTGATTTGGAGCCATCCTTCTCTTTTAGGTACAGAGATGGAGAGATGCCCTTATAAATGTAAATGTCCCTTACGAAAGGGTAAATTCTACTCTGCTTTCAAAGTTTTTCCTGTGTCTGCAGCCTCTCAGAATAATTATATGAAAATAATCTTTAGGCCAAAGAGGTATATTTTGAAGTGGCATATTCTGCTATTCTTCAACACTAAAAAAGTGGCTGAAAAAAAAAAGTGGCTGAGGGTGAGGAAAAGGGTAGGTAGATATGGGGAGTACGACTTCTCATTAGGTACACCGTTTTTTTATTGCCTTTAATTTTTGACCATCTTATAGTCCCAAAGCAGAACATTCAAACCTTATGATGTTCTAGAATTACTAACAGCAAGAGACCCATTAATAAGGCAGAAACCCATGTATGAGGAAGTGTGAAGGGGCAAGGTAGACATGAGTAGCAAGTTATCCACTCTCCAGTTAGTGAACTATTTCTTCAAGTCCAAATTTAGTAAGGAATAATTTAGTCACTTAATTCATTCTTTCAAACCATGTTTATGTTTTCCTTTATGCAAAGGACAAGAATGTCAAATTATGCTGATACTGCTAATGTTTGTATTAAAATAATGACACTTGTAAATAGCACACAGCATTGCTAGTAATATTTTTAGGAAAAAATTCACCCTAGTAAATTTGAAGATCTAATTTACCTTATTTGACAATTTATCCCATTTAGCAACTAGAAACGTGCTCAGAGGGGTTGTACGAAATGGCAGGTTTTTATATGAAGAAAGGTGGGGCAAGGGAACTATTAGCAAAAGAAAAGAAAGGATTATTCTTAGACCTGGATCTCTCCTTTTGGGGAAAAGGGAATGGCAAGGGTTTTATCATGCAGATTGCCTCTTCTTCCTCTAGGGAGTGGAGAGGACCCAGCTGGCAGATTACCTCATTGGTGCTGACCAGAAAATTACAATTAGTTGATTAAGATTACATCTGCAGTAAAGGTAAAAATGGCAGTTAGTTTAGGTATTAGATCTAGGTTTGGTTTCATGGGCTTTAGCTTAAGTGATGCCATTTTGGTTTTGGTTTTGGTTTTTTTAATATAAATTTATTTATTTTAATTGGAGGCTAATTACTTTACAATCTTGTATTGATTCTGCCATACATCAACATGAATCTGCCACGGGTGCACACGTGTTCCCCATCCTGAACCCCCCTCCCACGTCCCTCCCCCTACCATCCCTCTGGGTCATCCCAGTGCACCAGCCCTGAGCATCCTGTATCATGCATCGAACCTGGACAGCTTTAGCTTAAGTGATGCCATTTTGGTTTTGGTTTTGGTTTTTTTAATATAAATTTATTTATTTTAATTGGAGGCTAATTACTTTACAATCTTGTATTGATTCTGCCATACATCAACATGAATCTGCCACGGGTGCACACGTGTTCCCCATCCTGAACCCCCCTCCCACGTCCCTCCCCCTACCATCCCTCTGGGTCATCCCAGTGCACCAGCCCTGAGCATCCTGTATCATGCATCGAACCTGGACTGGTGATTTGTTTCACATACGATATTATACATGTTTCAATGCCATTCTCCCAAATCATCCCAGCCTTGCCCTCTCCCACAGAGTCCAAAAGACTATTCTAGACATCTGTGTCTCTTTTGCTGTCTCGCATACAGGGTTATCGTTACCATCTTAAGTGATGCCATTTTGGAACTATGGTATTCCTCTTTAACAATGCTATCTAGCTCTTTTTCAAATTACAGTATCCTGGGATGTAAGAAAAGTAATCTTCATAGGAGGGGAACAGTGGTTGAAGAAAGTCCATTGCACAAGTAAATAAACAAAATAAAAAATAAAGCCAAATTTCCCTGGTTCTGTCTGGAGTAGATAGCCTTGCTGGAGAAATTAAACTCACACTGCTTCATACCTCCTTCCAAAAACGTTGGTTTTAATGGTCTAGGACCAGGAAAAGGAGACTGGGAAGCTGTCGTCTTTTATTGTAAGTAGAAAGGCCCAGAGCAAGAGAGAAAGCATTCATTTTTCAAAGAAAGGCATAGAAGGAAGCAGGCAAGGTCCGTAATAATGTCACCCAATCATTTAACAAAAGGAAAATGAAAGCAGCACTCTTCTCAGATCAGTAAACATGCTATTGTTAAAGAGTATACAGAAGAGAATATTTTTCAGATGAGCCAGAGATGGTGGAGTAAGGAAATAATTCTCAATCAGATACGAATCCTTAACGTCATAAACAAAATAATTTGCTTCAGCACCTGGCCATTCAGAGGCTATCCAAACCTTGTTTGTGAGTCCCAGGACAACTCAATCTGTGGCTTTATCTTTTCTGGCCAGTTTCTCTATAACTCAACACACTTCCTCAGGAGACTAAAAGCAAGCATGTGACCAAGGCAGTCAGCCTTGAGTATATCAGGAGACAGGAAGGCTGCCAACAGCCCCATTCCCTGATATCAGTCTTCCTGCCCATAAGCAGATTGCAAAATAACCAGAATATCTAGTGCATTCTAACAGTTCATGGATCAATGGAAGTGGGTCTGTTCTTTGAGGGTGTTTTGAGAGTACACCTCTTACACTGAGTTTTAAGACCCTACATTCATTCAATGGAGAAATATCCAAAACATCAGACCATTAAAAACAAGCATACAAGACAAAACAAAAAATGACCATTTTTTTTCAGCAACCCGCTGTGCCATAATCACCTGGCCCTGTCTCCAGGGCTAGGAGCTTAAAAGGGACCATGCCCCACCCAGGGCAGGCAGCCAATTCATTTCCTCTAGATTTGAAATGAGTGTGTGAGTATGTGTGTGTGTTCAACCATTGTTATCTGCACATGAAATGCTAAATAGTAAACTGCCTATAAACTCAGAGACTCTGACAGATCCAATAATATTCTTGGATCCAAATGGTCCATAAATGGAGATGGGGCAAGGTGGGAGGGTGGAAGGAGGAAGTTAGTTGTACAGATATTCTCTCAGTTGAAGTCATATTGGAGGAAATACTGATCCCTCAATTCTACAAGGGAGCTCATTTCTGTCCTATTGTACTCATAATTATTCAACAATTGGATGAATTTTGAGAAATGCTGTCAGCCTTAAAAAAATCTAACTTAGTGCCCTGATGTTTTACTTTCATATAAGCAAGTAGTTATCAGCTTGTTGTTAACAGATACTCTACTTTGGTGGTGGGGCAGGGTAATGTTTCTTTGTACATAAAAAAGATTTCAATATTTAACATGCAAGGTATCATTCCTGTTATCACTGAAAAAATGAAAAGGATAAACATACCCATCTGCTGATTTTAAAAAGCTCGTTGAAAGCAATTTTAGAGTTGTTTTAAAACCATTTTGAAGCTATTGTATGGGATTTAAGTGACTGGGTGAAGTGGGATTTTTATCTTATTTATGATTTTCTGTATTTTCCAATTTTTCTATGACATTACTTTTAAAAACAATTTGAAAGTAAAGTTTACACTCCTATAATGTAACTGCTATACAAGGATTGTTGCAAAGAACAGCAGTTCCCCAGTCCCACAAAGCCCGTATCTCCAGAGGCGACAATTTTTAACTCTTTTGACTGATTGTATTTACCTTGATATCTCCAAATATTCTTGATTTTGTAGTTTCAGGCCCTACCTATTGACTTCCCTCTATAGTAGAAGAGTTTTTACTTCTTTCATACAGGCATGACTCCCATCCTAAAACAGGAGGGAAGGAGGCAAGGCACAGCCTTTAAAAGAATGACATAGCCTAAGGACACAATATAAACTGATTAGAACCAAATCCAAGATGGCAGATGAGTCCACTTCCACTAGACCTGAGCCTCATTATATGCTGATTGTAACATATCAGCAAGCTAAATGACACATCCACAGGCACCATGACATTTCCAAGGCTGACTATGAAGGTCAAAAGTGGGCCCAATTCCTAGGAATCCCCACTGTTTCCTCAAAATAGCTGGAACACTCCTCCCACTCACTGTCTATGAAATTACCTACCTCTACAAAAACTGACAACCCCATACATACCCTGGTGACGCTCTCACCTTCTGAGATGGCCTATACCTTCTGGAGTGTGTTTCTTTCTAAATAAATCCACTTCTTACCTCTTTGTCTCTTACTGAATTCTTTCTGGGATGAAGTATTAATAACCTGAGCTTCATTAAGTCCTGAAATCAGGTGTGTGATCTCAGTTAAAATAGCGTGAGTTCAAGTCCCAATCTGGGTTTTGGCTGGATTCAAGTCCTGGCATGTGGGTTCAAGTCCCAGTTCAAGTTGCACAGTTTCAGCCCCTCTTACAGCCATTGCCTGGAGAATCCCAGGGACAGAGGAGCCTAGTGGGCTGCCGTCTATGGGGTCACACAGAGTCAGACATGACTGAAGCGACTTAGCAGCAGCAATATAGTCACAGTATCATTTTGGCTAGATCCTTTAGGTACTTACATTCCTATGACTGTATAAATCCTATTGGCCACTGAACATGTTATTTTGTACACAGAAAATGATACTCTTTGTTTTACAATTTGAAGGGGAAAAAAAAAATTTACACTGGCCACTTCGGAAATGTAGGTAATTTATCTGTATACTGTGTCACTCAAAGACCAGAAATTTGAGAGAGCTTTTTGGCTGACCATCCATTTGGCACATTGCTGGCACTCAATACATAGTGCCAATACATAGTATGAATGAATGATTAAACACAGACCTTCAAGTGACATGTTTTATCTGTTCAAGACTCTGATTATTTCACCAAGGTACACTATGGGAACAAGACGTTTGAAGTCATCGCAATAGTCTTTCCCGACATTATCACTGTCAGACTTTTTTTTAAATAATCACATTCCTTGTTCCCCAAATTCATGTGGGCAACTTTCCCCTCACCAGGGAACAAATTTCAGTATGGAAAAGCAGGCTTCCAGTTTTTTACATACTGCTCATTTCTTCCCACATGATGCTGAAAAACCACATGATTTAATCACACTCAGAGCTCTTGTTTTTCTTGCACGCACAACCAGTCTGGTGGTTTGGTGGTTTCCCATGGATTATTTTCTATAAATACAGCCAACTGTGGATCAGCATCAGGTTGAACCTGTTCCAGGTACACCCCTCACTTTGCCAGGCTACATCATGGCTCATCAAATAAACGCTGGTGAACAAAAACCTCTCTCCTCCCAGAGTATCACGTCTCAGAACAGAACAAGCTGTCAGTCAGCCCTTCTCTTCCTGTACGCGCTACACATTTGCTAAGCACTGAGTCATACTTGACACTTCACTGGTTTCGCCTCACTGTAAAGCAAAATAGGAACCTAGTACATGATATTGTTTTTGCCAGCCGCGAATCTACTTTTTCTTTGAGCATTATATATATAATCAGTTTTGAATTTGTTATTAAAGCTTCCAGAAGTAATGTGATTCACGTGTGCGTCAGCCAGAAGAGGGGCTTCCCAGGTGGTGCCAGTGGTAAAGAACCCGCCTATCAAGGCAGGAGATAAAAGATGCAGTTTCGATCCCTGGATCAGAAAGATCCCCAGGATGGGGGGTGGGGAGTTGGGGGGGGTGAAGAAAGGAAGGAAATGTCCACCCACACCAGTATTCTTGCCTGGAAATTGTCGTGGACAGAGGAGCCTGGCAGGCTATAGTCCACAGGATCACAAAGAGTTGGACATGACTGAAGTGACTTAGCGTGCGTGCATGGCCACAGGAAGGGCAACTTTGGATCATGAGTATTCAGGTTGGTCTTTTCTCTATTCTGAGATATAAAATTCATAATTTACATAATGGAAAGCATTGTTTTATACTTGCTTTGAATAAACACGATAAATTTACCAGGGAGATCACCCTGATTTGAAAAATGACAAGAGTTTCAATGTTTTCATCCCACTATTTAACAAAGTTACATAATAGGGAGTTTAAGCAGATCACAGGTCCAATAAAATCCAGTTTTCAGATTTTGCTCATTACAGTTCCAATTCAAACTTTGCTTTCTCAGCTACTTGTCAGAAGTCATCACTAGCAGATTCACTTGAGTGGCATTTATAGACTCAACAGTAAATATTAATTTGGAGCCTGTTGATTATGATATTATTTTAAGTTGGAGCATTCATATCACTATTTTCATCACTGCTTTTCGATGAAACACCCGTGAATCATTGACCCATTTAGATGAATTGTGGGTTCAATATAACAATGTAATGATAAATAAGAAAAAACACAAATTTACCAAGTATACTCAATAGCTTGGAAACAATGAGAGATAATATTAGCCAAGCCAAACAATGCTGTTAATGTCAGCAGTAATGAACCAGCTATAATGGTGCTTACAGAATATGTTTATCTGAAGATATACAAGTTCAGGAACTGAAAGGAAGCATGGCTGAAGTAAGATCTAGGGACTGGGTCCATACCTCTGGTTGATGGGAGAGCGAGTACCTTAGGAGCACATTAAAAGGACCTAGACACTTAGGCTACCTAATCCTTGTGTTCAGTTCAGTTCAGTTCAGTCACTCAGTTGTGTCTGACTATTTGTGACCCCATGGACTGCAGCATGCCAGGCTTCACTGCCCATCACCAACTGCCAGAGCTTACTCGAATGCATGTCCATCCAGTCAGTGATGCCATCCAAACATCTCATCCCGTGTCGTCCTCTTCTCCTCCTGCCTTCAGTCTTTCCCAGCATCAGGGTCTTTTTCAATGAATCCATTCTATGTATCAGATGGCCAAAGCATTGGAGCTTCAGCTGTAGCATCAGTCCTTCTAGTGAATATTCAGGACTGATTTTCTTTAGGATTGACTGGTTGGATCTCCTTGCAGTCCAAGACACTCTCAAGAGTCTTCTCCAAACCATAGTTCAAAAGCATCAATTCTTCAGTGCTCAGCTTTCTTTATAGTCCAACTCTCATATCCATATATGACTACTGGAAAAACCATAGCTTGACTAGATGGACCGTTGTTGGTAAAGTAATATCTCTGCTTTTTAATATTCTCTCTAGGTTGGTCATAGCTTTTCTTCCAAGGAGCAAGTGGTCTTTTAATTTCAATGGCTGCAGTACCATCTGCACTGATTTTGGAGCCCAAGAAAATAAAGTCTCTCACTGTTTCCATTGTTTCCCCATCTATTTGCCATGAAGTGAGGGGACTGGATGCCATGATCTTAGTTTTCTGCATGTTGAGTTTTAAGCCAACTTTTCACTCTCTTTCACTTTCATCAAGAGGCTCTTTAGTTCTTTGCTTTATGTCATAAGGGTGGTGTTATCTGTGTATCTGAGGTTATTGATATTACTTCTGGCAACCTTGAATCCAGCTTGTGCTTCATCCAGCCCAGCATTTCGCATGATGTACTCTGCATATACGTTAAATAAGCAAAGTGACAACATACAGCCTTGACATACTTCTTGCCAATTTGGAACCAGTCTGTTGTTCCATATCCACTTCTAAATGTTGTTTCTTGACCTGGATACAGATTTCTCAGGAGGCAGGTCAGGTGGTCTGGTGTGCCCATCTCTTGAAGAATTTTCCACAGTTTGTTGTGATCCAGACAGTCAAAGGCTTTGGCATAGTCAATAAAGCAGAAGTAGATGTTTTGGGGGAACTCTCTTACTTTTTCGATGATCCAACCGATGTTGGCAATTTGATCTCTGGTTCTTCTGCCTTTTCTAAATCCAGCTTGTACAACTGGAATTTCTTGGTTTATGTACTGTTGAAGCCCATCTTGAAGGATTTTGAGCATTACCTTGCTAGCATGTGAAATGAATGCAATTGTACAGTAGTTTGAACATTCTTTGACATTGCCTTTCTTTGGGACTGGAATGGAAACTGACCTTTTCCAATCCTGTAGCCACTGCTGAGTCTTCCAAACTTGCTGATGTATTGAATGCAAGCACTTTAACAGCATCATCTTTTAGGATTTGAAATAGTTCAGCTGGAATTCCATTACCTCAACTAGCTTTGTTCATAGTGATGCTTCCTAAGGCCCACTTGACTTCGCATTCCTGGATGTCTGGCTCTAGGTGAGTGATCACACCATCGTGATTATCTGGATCATGAAGATCTTTTTTGTATAGTTCTTCTGTGTATTCTTGCCACCTCTTCTTAATATTTTCTGCTTCTGTTAGGTCCATACTATTTCTGCCCTTTATTGAACCCATCTTTGCATGAAATGTTACCTTGGTATCTCTAATTTTCTTGAAGAGATCTCTAGTCTTTTCCATTCTATTATTTTCCTCTATTTCTTTGCATTGATCACTGAGGAAGGCTTTCTTATCTCTCCTTGCTGTTCTTTGGAACTCTGCATTCAAATGGGTATATCTTTCCCTTTCTCCTTTGCCTTTCACTTCTCTTCTTTTCTCAGCTATGTGTAAGACCTCCTCAGACAACAACTTTTCCTTTTTGCATTTCTTTTTCTCAGGGATGGTCTTGATCACTGCCTCCTGTACAATGTAATGAACCTCTGTCCATAGTTCTTCAGGCACTCTATCAGATCTAATCCCTTGAATCTATTTGTCACTTCCACTGTATAATTATAAGGGACTTGATTTAAATCAGACCTGAATAGTCCAGTGGTTTTCCCTACTTTCTTCAATTTAAGTCTGAATTTCGCAATAAGGAGTTCATGATCTGAGCCACAGTCAGCTCCCGGTCTTGTTTTTGCTGACTGTATAGAGCTTTTCCATCTTTGGCTACAAAGAATATAATCAATCTTGTTTTGGTATTGACCATCTGGTGATGTCCATGTTTAGAGTCTTCTCTTCTGTTGTTGGAAGAGGGTGTTTGCTATGATTAGTGCATTCTCTTGGCAAAACTGTTAGCCTTTGCCCTGCTTCATTCTGTACTCCAAGGCCAAATTTGCCTGTTACTCCAGGTACCTTTTGACTTCCTACTTCCAGTCCTCTAAGATGAAAAGGACATTTTTGGGGGGTGTTAGTTCTAGAAGGTCTTGTAGGTCTTCATAGTACCGTTCAGCTTCTTTAGCATTACAGTTGGGGCATAGACTTAGATTACTGTGATAGTAAATGGTTTGCCTTGGAAACAAACAGAGATCATTCTGTTGTTTTTGAGACTGCATCCAAGTACTGCATTTTGGACTCTTTTGTTGACTCTGAGGGCTACTCCATTTCTTCTAAGGGTTCTTGTCCACAGTAGTATATATAATGGTCATCTGAGTTAAATTCACCCATTCCAGCCCATTTTACTTCACTGATTCCTAAAATGTCAATGTTCACTCTTGCCATCTCCTATTTGACCACTTCCAATTTGCCTTGATTCATGGACCTCACAGTCCATGTTCCTATGCAATATTGCTCTTTACAGCATCGGACCTCCATCACCAGTCACATCCACAACTGGGTGTTGTTTTTGCTTTGGCTCTGTCTCTTCATTCTTTCTGGAATTATTTCTCCACTGTTCTCCAGCAGCAAATTGAGCACCTACCGACCTGGGGAGTTCATCTTTCAGTGTCCTATCTTTTTGCCTTTTCATACTGTTCATGTGGTTCTCAAGGCACGAATACTAGAGTGGTGTGCCATTCCTTTCTCCAGTGGACCACATTTTGTCAAAACTCTCCACCATGACCCGCCCGTCTTGGGTAGCCCTACACGGCATGGCTCATAGTTTCATTGAGTTAGACAAGGCTGTGGTCCATGTGATCAGTTTGGTTAGTTTTCTGTGATTGTAGTTTTCATTCTGTCTGGATCAGATGGGTAAGGATAAGAGGCTTANTGGGGGGTGTTAGTTCTAGAAGGTCTTGTAGGTCTTCATAGTACCGTTCAGCTTCTTTAGCATTACAGTTGGGGCATAGACTTAGATTACTGTGATAGTAAATGGTTTGCCTTGGAAACAAACAGAGATCATTCTGTTGTTTTTGAGACTGCATCCAAGTACTGCATTTTGGACTCTTTTGTTGACTCTGAGGGCTACTCCATTTCTTCTAAGGGTTCTTGTCCACAGTAGTATATATAATGGTCATCTGAGTTAAATTCACCCATCCAGCCCATTTTACTTCACTGATTCCTAAAATGTCAATGTTCACTCTTGCCATCTCCTATTTGACCACTTCCAATTTGCCTTGATTCATGGACCTCACAGTCCATGTTCCTATGCAATATTGCTCTTTACAGCATCGGACCTCCATCACCAGTCACATCCACAACTGGGTGTTGTTTTTGCTTTGGCTCTGTCTCTTCATTCTTTCTGGAATTATTTCTCCACTGTTCTCCAGCAGCAAATTGAGCACCTACCGACCTGGGGAGTTCATCTTTCAGTGTCCTATCTTTTTGCCTTTTCATACTGTTCATGTGGTTCTCAAGGCACGAATACTAGAGTGGTGTGCCATTCCTTTCTCCAGTGGACCACATTTTGTCAAAACTCTCCACCATGACCCGCCCGTCTTGGGTAGCCCTACACGGCATGGCTCATAGTTTCATTGAGTTAGACAAGGCTGTGGTCCATGTGATCAGTTTGGTTAGTTTTCTGTGATTGTAGTTTTCATTCTGTCTGGATCAGATGGGTAAGGATAAGAGGCTTATGGAAGCTTCCTGGTGGGAAAGCCTGACTGAGGGGGAAAATGGATCTTGTTCTGATGGGCAGGGCCATGCTTTAATCCAATTTCTGTTGATGGGCAGGGCTGTGTCCCTTCCCTATTGTTTGACCTGAGGCATGATGGAGGTGATGAAGATGATGGTGACCTCCTTCAAGAGATCCTGTGCACACACAGTGCCCCCGACCTTGCAGCAGGCCACTGCTGACCCATGCCTCCGCCAGAGACTCCTAGACACTCACGGGCAAGTCTGGGTCAGTCTCTTGTGGGGTCACTGCTCCTTTCTCCTGGGTCCTGGTTCATACAAGGTTTTGTTTTTGCCCTCCAAGAGTCTGTTCTGGCAGCTCTATGGTGGGGTTAACAGTAACCTCCTCCAAGAGGGCTTATGCCATACCCAAGTCTGCTGCACCCAGAGCCCCTGCCCCTGTGGCAGGCCACTGCTGACCTGTACCTCCAAGTACAGGTGTCCAAAGACACTCAAACACTGAAAGGAAGGTCTGGCTCAGTCTCTGTGGGATCTCCTGGTGTGCAGAATGCTTTGTTTGAGCCCTCCGAGCCTCTCTGACAGGTATGGGGTTTGATTCTAAATGTGATTTTGCCCCTCCTATCATCTTGCTGGGGCTTCTCCTTTGCCCTTGAACATGGGGTATCTTTTTTTTGATAGGATCCAACATTCTCCTGTCGACGGTTGTTCAGCAGTGAGTTGTAATTTTGGAGTTCTCCCAGGAGAAGATGAGCGCACGTCCTTCTACTCCACCATCTTGCAAGCTCCTTGTATTAAGGTCTAGCTTTTCCCCACTGTTTCATCTAACAGCTTTTCACCACAATGTTAACAACTGTCAAGCCAACATGATATCTTAAACATTGCTGAAAAGTTAAACTTTTTGAAGGATCTGCTCAGAGATTTTCTCTACTCACCACTCCTGCATCTCCCAGCTACACTAAAAAGGCAATGCTCATTAAGAACATGCAGTTGACTAGAGAGTATCATACTAAGTAAAGTAAGTCACACAAAGACAAATTACATATGATAGCACTTATTTGTGAAGTTTAAAAATATGATACAAAAGAACTTATTCACAAAACAGAAAGACACTCACAGATATTGAAAACTAAACTGGTAACAAATGGTTACCAATGGGAAAAGGTGGAGGGAGGGATCACTTAGGAATTTGAGAATAACATAAACAGAGGGCTTCCCTGGTGGCTCAAATGGTAAGGAATTCGCCTGCAATGCAGGAGACCTGTGTTCAAGCCCTGGGTCAGGAAGATTCCCTGGAGAAGGAAATGGCAACCCACTATAGTATTCTTGCCTGGAGAATCCATGGACAGAAGAGCCTGGTGGGCTACGGTCCATGAGGTGGCAGAGAGTCAGATACAACTAAGCAATTAACACTTTATGCAAACTACTATATATAAAATAGATAAACAAGAACCTACTGTATAGCACAGCCTCAATATTTTGTAATAACGTATATAGAAAAATAATCTGAAAATACATATATAACTGAATCACTTTGCTGTACACTTGAAACTAACATGACATTGTAAATCAAGTATACTTCAATAAAAAATAAATTTAAAAAAATGAAATGCAGCTGAACCTTTAACAATACTGGTTTGAACTGTATGGATCCACTTATATGGTGGATCAGCGGTAAATACTACAGTACTACACTGTGGTTGAATCCCTGGATGCAGAGGAACCTTGGATAGGGAGGGCTGACTATTAATTATAGGAGGTTTAATCCTATCATTGTTCAAGGGTCAACTGTTATAGGATCACTGTGAAAATAACAATTAACCTTTTATTTCAATTTTGATGAAAGTGGATGAACAGAATTGTTTCAGTACTTTTTCCTCTGAAGCTACCTCACCATCCACAGACCCACTCCCCCTCAGTCCTCATCCCTTTTTTGCACAGGGATCTTTATTGGTCTACAATGGATGGCATTTGAAGCACTGCACTATAGTGATTGAGTTTTTATTTTTCTCATTTTCCCCTCCTTCTTTTTCTCCCTTAAGTTAGGGTAGACAATACAAATCATAAGAGATATTTGGGGAGACTGCTGTTTCTCATCTATCTTCAGCTCAAAATTATCCCTATGTCAAAATGGCATATTTTGGAGTGGCATATTATAATCCCTTACATGTGTATTGTGCTTAGAACAGTGCCTGGCACATAGTAAGTATCCAATTCACATGTGTGAGTATTAGTATTAGAGTATTAATATTAGTAATCACCATTGTAAGGTACATGGCACATAAATAATAACAAGTATATGGTGGCTATCATTACTTTTCTTCTGAACTTCCATGGTACTCTTCTTGTTTCTATCTCTCCTGCAAAAGTTATCGTTATGTTGCCATTAGTTAAGTACATCCTTCCTTGCTGAATTATAAACTTCTTTAGGGCAGGCTGTGTCTCACTCACATTTATGTTTCCAGTTGTATTTGTTATTGTTCAGTTGCTCAGTTGTGTTTGACTCTTTGCGACCCCACGAACTGTAGCACCAGGCTCCTCTGTCCTCCACTATCTCCCAATTGTATTCAGTTAGTTCAGTTCAATTCGGTCGCTCAGTTGTGTCTTGACTCTTTGCGACCCCATGGACTGCAGCACGCCAGGCCTCCCTGTCCATCACCAACTCCCAGAGCTTGCTTATACTCATATCCATCCAGTTGATGATGCCATCCAACCATCTCATTCTCTGTCGTTCCCTACTCATCCTGCCTTCAATCTTTCCCAGCATCAGGGTCTTTCCCAATGAGTCCATTCTTTGCATCAAGTGGCCAAAGTATTAGAGTTTCAGCATCAGTCTTTCCAGTGAATATTCAGGACTGATTTCCTTTAGGATGGACTGGTTGGATTTCCTTGCAAGAGTCTTCTCCAACACCACAGTTCAAAAGCATCAATTCTTCAGTGCTCAGCTTTCTTTATAGTCCAACTCTCACATCCATACATGACCACAGGAAAAACCATAGCTTTGACTAGATGGACCTTTGTTGGCAAAGTAATGTCTCTGCTTTTCAAAATGCTGTCTAGGTTCGTCATAGCTTTTCTTCCAAGGAACAAGTGTCTTTTAATTTCATGGCTGCAGTCACCACCTGCAGTGACTTTGGAGCCCAAAAAAATAAAGTCTGTCACTGTTTCCACTGTTTCTCCATCCATTTGTCATGGAGCGATGGGACCAGATGCCATGATCTTAGTTTTCTGAATGTTGAGTTTTAAGCCAACTATTTCACTCTCATCTTATACTTTCATTAAGAGGCTTACCAATTGTATTGACCCTCCATATAGCTGTGCTAAATAACTTTGTTGCTGTTGTTTTAGTCGCTAAGTAGTTAAATGACTACATGCTTGTAAAATAGACCACTGATGATAACATTACATTTTCTGTGGCCAAAGACTACTATACTGTGAGCAAATACTATCTTTTAATAGCAGTCCTCCCTACACGAGATTACAATAGGTTCTGGTCTTCCTCTAACACAACATAAAATGCTATAGTTAACTAAGTAGATGTTCACTGAAACCATAGCTGATCCAACCAACAGTTGTCTTCCTTCATCAGAGAAGTATAAATTTATTAAATTTCCCTTTTTGGTAGTGGAGCTATAGTCTAACTATAAGGCGGTTTGATGCTTTCTATATTTCTATGTCTAATCCAATTTCAATAAGAAATACTTCAAATACGAATAGGTAAAAATGTATTCCTCCTTTTACTAAAAAAAAAAAAAAGATTATACTAACATATTAATGAAGAAAAGTTGAGAAATGATAGAATTTTAATTCAGAATGAACATTTTATGTCATGCTGTTTTGCTTCTAATGCAACAAGAAATTCTGTGTTTTCAATAAATGCAGACTGCACAGTGACAACAGATGTAATAAACAGAAAATACAGAGATCCATTTTGTCATCGTGAGTTTCAGATTGTAAACAAATTAAAAGAATGCTATATTTAGCTCCTGAGAAGTCAATAGTAATACTTTGCTTGTTAGGATAAAGAGTTTTATTCCTATCCAAAGGAAAAATGAATTTAAAACTCAAATACAATGACAAAACACACATAAACTTAATTCTACACTTTACACCAATACATGCAGAAATGTACATGTAGCTGTAACTACAACCCCAGGCAGCAGCTGCAAGACTTGGGAGTCAAGAGATTGGAAGGAATTACAGAAACCTATCCAAAATAAAGGTTGCTTTACAGGGTCACCTCCTGAAAGATGGTTTAACTATACAGTAGTTAAAAACAAAGATGGCTCCCGTCTTGAGGGTATTTAAATCTAAAAAATGTACGCAGAGATGTCTCAGGTATTATTAATAAGCTATGTCAAAAATTAAACTAAGAATCTTCTATTGTTTTAGATTAACATAAATGGTATCACACTGTACATATTGTAAAACTGGCATTTTTCTCTTGATACTGTATGTCTGAAATACATCTATAGCTCCATTGTACAAGGGCACTACATTTGTTTATCCATTCTATTATTGATGAATATTTAATTGGTTTATGCATCTCTTCTCAACTCTGTAGTTACTAATGTCGGAGCTAGAAATCAACCACAATGTATTCACATCTGAGTAATCTACAATGTCAGAAAACAGGGCTTTTTATTCCTTCGAGAGCCAGCAGTCACATATGGACCCACACACTACTGCATATCCTGGTGTTTGTGAGAGGAGCCTCTCTAGATTATAGCCCTAAAAGCTGAATTTAAATTTTATTATATGTCATCTACTTGTCCTGGAAAGTATTTGTACCATTTCATCTTCCCACCACCAGTGTAAAAGTTTATTTTTTTCAAATTCTCATCAACATTTGGTATTTGTTTTTGTCAAACTAATGAGTCTGAAATGGTATCACTGGCTTTTGTTTGTTAGTAACTGCCTTATTGAGAAAGAAATGGCAGCCCACTCCAGTATTCTTGCCTGGAGAATCCCATGGACAGAGGAGCCTGGTGGGCTACAGTCCATGGGGTCGCAAAGAGTCGGACACGACTGAGTGACTTCACTTCACTTCACTTCACTTTAATTGCAATATGCAATTAAATCAAGTGTATAACTTGATTTTTAAGTTTTCATTGATAAGCAATGGCACTCATAAAACCATTGCTGTATTGTGACAAGAAGTAATGAACATACCTGTCATCACAGAATGTTTCCTTGTGCTCCTTTGTGATCCTCCCATTTCTCTTACACCACCCCCAGCCCAAGTCAATCACTGATCTACTTGATATAACTATTGATTATTTTGCATTATGTAAAATTTATATAAATGGAATTATACAGTGCATATTTTTTTGGTCTCATTTTTCTCAGTATATTTATTTTGAGATTCATTCATGTTGTTTGTAATTCATTTCTTTTATTACTAATTAGTATTTCACTGTATGGTTAAGCTACAATTTGTTTATCCATTCATATGTTCACTTATAATTGGGATATTTCTAGCTTTTGGCTTTTACAAATGAAGCAGCTATGCGCAAGTCTTTGTGTAGAAATATGTTTTCATTTCTCTTCGGTAAATATTAATACCTAAGGATGGTGTTCCTGGGTCATATTATATATAGGCATAGGTTTAATTTTATAAAAAATTGCCGAACTGTTTTCCAAGCAGTTGTGTAATTCAACATTCCCATCAGCAGTGTATGGGAGTTCCAGTTGCTCCGAATCCTTGTCAACACTTGGTTTAGACTGTTTTGGGTTGTTGTTGTTGTTGTTGTTTTGCATTAAGTCATCTAATATGTAATAGTAATATCTCATTGTAATCTGCATTTCTCTAATGACTAATAATTTTGAGCATCTCTCCACGTGCTTATTTGCCAGCTCTATGTCTTTTTTGGACTTCCCAGGTGGCTCAGTGGTAGGGACTCTGCCTACTAATGCAAGAGATCTGGGTTCAGTCTCTGGGTCGGGAAGATCCCCTGGAGGAAGAAATGGCAGCCCACTCCAGTACTCTTGCCTGGAAATCCTATGGACAGAGGAGCCTGGAGTCTATAGTCCAGAGGGTCGCAAAGAGTCAGACGTGACTGAGCACACAGCACACATGTCTTTATTGGTGATGTGCTTACTCAAAACTTCTGCCTATTCTTTTGTTGGGTTGCTTGTCTGCTTATTAGTGGGCTTGAGAGTTCTTTAGGTATTCAGAATACAAATCCTTATCAGCTATGTGACTTTTAATTATTTTCTCCCAGTCTATGTCTTATATTTTCATCCTCTTAACCACATCTTTTGAAGAACAGAAGTTCTTAATTTTGATGAAGTACAATATATCTTCTTTTCCCTTTTTTTCAGTTGCGCTTTTGATGCTGTATTTATGACAGCTTTCCTTCATCCAAGATCACAAATATTTCCTCCTATTTATCTGCCCGAGGGGAGAAAAAAGATATATTAGGTAGAAGACTGTTGAGGAACATCTTTAAAGTACTGAATATTATATCAATTGAGGATATCTGTCAAAAGTGAAGGCAAAATAAAGACTTTTTTGAACATACAAAACCTGAAAGAATTCTTTACCAGAAGATCTGCACTGCAGGAAATGTTAAAGAAAGCCCTTCAGGCAAAAGGGATTATAATACTAGGTGGAAAT
>SJXQ01001553.1:16266-65112 GCA_006408695.1 Aepyceros melampus | reverse complement strand
ATATATATTTATGGAGAGAGAGAGAGAGAGAGAGAGGTGTACTAGTTTTCCACTGTTGCTGTAACAAATTACCACAAACTTGGTGACTTAAAATAATAGAAATGTATTCTTTTACAGTTATATATGAGAGATCTGACACATGTCTCAGGTAAAATCAAGGCGTTGGCAGGACTGTGGTCCTTTTGAATCTGAGCAGAGCCCTGTGGCACTCCTGAGCACAGAAACCTTTCTGTGTCCCCCATTTCTTGATTGCAGGAAATGAGCTTCATTCAGCTTCTATGACCTTCCCTGTGTTCCAACAGTTGCAACAGTTGGGCAGGTTCAAATAGGTGCTAATCAGGGAAGGGAGGGGATGCAGAGACAGGGGAAACAGTCAAGAAACAACAGTGCAGCCTTGGGAGAGGGTCCTGGTTCCCCGTCAAGGGACATTCATAACAATATTTTTGAGCTGTTTTGCAGGTACTGAAACCCCCACCAGATGGGAGAAGTTACTCTTTGCTACCCATGAGCGTGCTGACCACAGACAGGTTGGAACCAGAAGGCTGATGATGCTGACTCCCACTTACCTCACCACCAACCAATCAGAAGAATGTCCATGAGCTGATCACACCCTCTTTGAACCATCATTATACAACTCCTCACTACCCACTCCAGGTTGGTACATACAGTTTTGGGAGCATTAGCCCACTGTGGCACCCTTTGCTTGGCAAAACAATAAAGCTATTCTTTTCTACTTCTTCCAAAACTCTGTCTCTGAGATGTAATTTGGTGTTGGACTGCAGAGGCTGGATTTGGCTTCACTTTTGGGGGCATCTAGGGAAGAATCCATTTCTTCGCTGACTGTAGCAAGGGACTACCCTTAGCTCTTACAGTTCTTGGTCCTTGCACATAACCCTCTACATCTCAGTATCCTCACACTGCCATTTCTCTGACTCACTCTTTCATTTCCCTCTTTCACTTCTAAGACTCTTGTGAATAGAATGAGCCCACCTAATAATCCAGGATAATTTCTCCATCTCAAGGTCCTTATCCTTAATCTCATCTATAAAGTCTCTTTTGTGCTATAGGGCAACATTCTTAAAGGTTCTTGAAACTGGGACATGGATATCTTTGGGGGGATTAATATTCTGCTTATCATAGTGGAAATTTGGAAGACTGTTTTCTTTTTATTTAAATAACTTTCAAAGATATTTGACTGTTTAAAGCTAAAATAGAAACAATGTTTTGGGGTTTATAACATGTAAAAGTCAGATATATGACAACAATAGCATATAAGCCTGTAGGGGAGAAAAAGGAGTGTAATACAAGGTTCTAATACTATGAAGTGAAGTGAAAGTCACTCAGTTGTGTCTGACTCTTTGCAGTCCATGGGATTCTCCAGGCCAGAATACTGGAGTGGGTAGCCTTTCCCTTCTCCAGGGGATCTTCCCAACCCAGGGATTGAACCCAGGTCTCCCACACTGCAGGCACATTTTTTACCAGCTGAGCGACAAGGGAAGTCCTCTAATACTATATGTGAAGCCATATACTGAAAGTATTGAAGAGAGATTGAAAAAAAGTACATGAGGTTTCCAATTTTACCTAATATGAGAAACATACATCCTTGTGCCTTTTTCCTTGTATTGTGAATGAGGGCTTCTTTAGGTTAGCAGTGAAGGACATTTATAAGGTCAGAGAGCATGTGCATATTCAGCTTCACTAGAAATACAAAGTAATTGTATTTATTTACAGATTTGTCAGCAATGAATGAGAATTCCTATTTTATCATGACCTTACTTGATGTTCTCAGATTGTTTAACTTTCATCAACTTCATAGGTAAGAATATGATATCTCATTTCATTTTACATATTAAGCATCTTTTCATACCTTCCACATATTTATTGATAGCTTAGGTTTCTTCATCTATGAAAGCCCTATTGCTCCATTTGATTATTTGTTGGATTTATAGTCATTCTTTGTATATCTGTATATTGACTCTCAGTCAGTTACATAGATTGTAAAACCCTTTGCTTAGTCTATGACTTGTTTTTCCATTTTGTTTAAGGGGTCTTTTTTGTATAGATTTTTATATTAGTGCAGTCAAATTTATTGATATTTTCTTTGAAGGATTGCATTTATTTTTATGTGTTGCTGAAGACACATTTTCTTTTGAAAGTTTCACAAGCTTCTTCTCACATTTAAGCCTTTAATTTACCTGAAATATTCATTTTTGTTTAAAGATCAAATTGGTATTTTGTTTCCATTTGTCCCAGTTACCCCAGTATCAATCCAGTTTCTTGCTTTTGCTTTATAATGCTGCCTCTGCTATATGTCAAATTTCCATAATTGCTTGAGTTTCTAAATGTTTACTATATTCAATCTATTTATCTATCTCTGATGATTAGCACACTGGTTTATTTTACTATAGCTTTGTAATAAGTCTTAATATTCAGTAGGGCAAATCTCACCTCCTGTTCTTCAGGAGATTTGGGGATATTCTATAAAATTTATTCATTGCAGATAGAATTTATTATCTTTATTGTAATTTTCTTTGATTGTAAATGAGCACTAATTTGATTTAAAAGCATACGTCAGTTTTCACCACACCTAGAAAAATGTCTAAATCCCTTAACCCTAACTCACAAAGCCCTCTGTGGTCTGTCCCCTATACATTCCGTCATTTGCCTTTAATCTTTCATATGGATTTTAGAATTGGGTTGTCAAGTTCCAAGTAAATTCATGTTTAGCTGTGTTTAAAATTGCATCGCATTTGTAGATTTCATCTATTCTGCAATGCCATAGATTGTAAGACACATCATTATTTTATGTGTCACTAAGAAAGAAAAATTGCTTCCCATTAAACTATGACATAATGCTTTCTTATCGCTTAGACTTTTTGTTTTATACTTATTGAAAAAGCTCCCTTAGACTTATTTAGATACACGCTTTTATCACATTTTTCTTGTGGACCCACAAAAATGAAAATGTAAGTGAAATAAATTGGTTAAGATATCCTTAAAACTTCTTGGCATTCAGAATCTGGCTTTTCTGAATCAATATAAAACTTCAATATCTATTTTTTTTTCACACAATAATAGCTTCTGTGCCATCAAGGACATTGGTAATGCAGCATTTATTATAAGGAAAGTCCATCCACTTCTGTCTCTGAAATATTCTTCCCAACCACAGTATCCAAACATAATTCAGTTCACGTACTTGTGAAATATCTCCCCTTTCTTGGGTCCTTGACTGTTCTTGGCAGGAAAATATGCAATCTCAGTCATTCTTATAATAAAAGAGACTTGCTTCCTTGATATCAAATATATGCCTCCTGCTCTGTTTCTGTATCTTTCTGCATTTACAATAAATTTTCATTTTAATGCTAAATAATAATGTTACCATTTTAGGACATTTTAAACAGCCATTCAACTCAACGCATGCAGTCCCAAAATGCACATAACTCAACTGAAGTGACAAGAATATGACCAGCTATGATGAAAAGTTTATTCATGTTCAGACAATGACAGCCACATCATAGTCTATCCTGGGTACAAGGTATAAAAAATCACTCATTGTAAGCTACATCCCAATCTTAGAGATGCTTTAAAAAGTATGTTTATAATTGATGAACTATGGTATTTATTGTAGTAGAATTGTCACCTTATAATAAATAGAGTTACAGAATTCTTAAATATCATAAATGGAGATTTAATATAGATCTTCTTTGTGTATTTCAATAATGTTTAGTATTTTCTGATAATGTTTTTGGTATTATAAATGCTATATTGTAGTCAATTACATTTTATAGTTGATTATTGGGTTTAGGAATATTACTTTTGTTTTATATATTGATTTTATATTCAGTAATCCTGCTAAACTTTCTTACTAACTCTTTAGATTTCCTTAGATTTTTCTATCCAGACAAATAATGTTGTCTCCAAAAACAGCACTATTTCTCTCCTTTGGCAGTCTATACTTCTTAATTACTTTCCCTTTCTGTTTTCATTGGTTAGGACACTAATACAATTTGGAATAGATGTGGTTATAATGAGCATATTTGTCTTGTTTAAAAGTTAATGCTTCTTAAATTTCACCACTAAACAAGAAGTTTGCTCTAGGTTTTTCAAGTTAAGGCCATTCCCTTATATTACTGGTTTGCTATAAATTTTAATCTTGAATCAGTGTTAAATTTTATCATAGGCCTTTTCTACTAACAGGACCATATATTATAGTTCTTCTAATTCACTCTGTTAATGTGAATCCTGTTGATAAAATTTTCTGATTCCAGATAATCCTTGCAATCCTGGCATAAAGCCTACATGGTTGTAACGTATTACTTCTTTATGTAGGATGTCATTTAAGTTGCTATTATTTTATTTAGAATCTTTGAATCCACAATTCAATGTAAGATTAGTCTATAATTTTTCTTATACCTCATAAAATAAAGTATGTAGCTCTCTCTCTTTTTTTCTATTCTCTGATACAGTTTGTATAAAATGAGCTTGGGGGATTTCACAAAACTTAACCTGTGAAACTTGGAAAAGGAAATGGCAACCCACTCCAGTATTCTTGCCTAGAGAATCCCATGGACAGAGGAGCCTGGCAGGCTACAGTCAGTGGGGTCCCAAGAGTCGGACACGACTTAGCGACTAAACCACCACCACCACCACCTGTAAAAGTGTCTTAACCTGGGACTTTGGTGGAGGTATATTTTAGTACCAATTAAATTGGTTAATAGTCTGCTCAAGTTTTCTATCTCTTCTTGAATCAACTTTGTGTGTGTGTGTGTGTGTGTGTGTATAATAATTACCCCACCTTTTTTTTTTTTTTTTGGCTGCACTGTGCAGCATTCAGGATCTTAGTTCCCTGACCAGGGATCAAACCTCTACCCCCTGCATTGGGAGCACGGAGTCTTAACTACTAGATCCCTTAATTGCACGTTTTATATTTTCTTTAATTTAATGGCATAAATTGTTAACAGCATTCTCTTACTATTTTTGCATTTCTACATTAACTTAATAAGAAATACTTTTTATTCCTAATTTCATTTCACTCATCTTTTTCTTAATCAATCTTCTTAGAGATTTGTCTTTAATTTGTAAAAACATTTTCATAACTGTTTTGCATAAAAATATTGTCTATTTTTTTTTCCCCTGGGAATTACTTTTGTGAATTTTCAGTATCTTTCTTGCTGCCTTCTAATTTAAAAATTAATGCTTGGTCAATATTTTAAAATTTCATAAGTAACTGAGTGTTGAATGTAGCAAATGATCTATTTGCTTATTTATCATTCCTTTTAAAAATATGATCTTACAGTACATAATGTTTTACCACTTGCTATTATCTGGTATGAATATGCATTTTTTCCAAGTAAAGATATCTTACTTAGAGCGAGGAAAGTATTAACCTTAATGATATCAATTTAAACCTAAACAAAATTAATGAATTTGCTAAGTGTTATTTTTGGCTACAGACATTAGCCTGCAATTTGCCTTGTACATTATATTCAGAATGAATCTTGTAGTTGCACTGCATGTAAATATTTAATTCTGCCATTTTAACTTGCGGGTATGTGTATTAAAAAACTTCCTTTTTCTTGGCTTGACTTAATAACAGCTCACATTTTGCCCTTAAATATATTGGTTTTGATTTTAATCAATTTTGTCTATAATGTCACTACATTTTTTCATCTTCAAAATATTTGGATTTCTCCTTTTTTTGGTTTTGGAGCCCCAGTATACTCTCCATGTACACAGCTTCTTGAGAGCAATGGCCTCAGGTCTCCCTGTTTATGAATCTCAAACCTCCAGCACAATGCCTGGACCATGACAGAAGACGACATTATCAATAACCACCACTCACTGAGCATGTGCTGTGTTCCAGGCATTGTGCCAAATGTTTTGTATGCCTTATCAACATTTGATGAAGTAAGAATTACTTTGTAAAAGTCAGGCCTTCTTAAATCAAAACCACAATGAGATATCACCTCATACCCATTACGGTCATCACCATAAAAAAAAAGGCAGAAAATAACAAGTATTCGTGAGGATGTGGTGAAATTGAAACCCTTGTGCATTGTTGGTAGGAATGTAAAATGCTGCAACTACTAAGGAAAACAGCAAGGAGGTTCCTCAAAAAAATTAAAAATAAAACTATCATATGATCTAGTAATCCCACTTTTGGGTATATATCTGACATAAGCAGTGTCTTAAAAAGATATTTGCACGCTTGTTCTCATTGCTGTGTTACTCATAATAGCCAAGAGGTGGGAGCATCCAAGTGTCACAGACAGATGAATGGATAAACAAAATATGGTGTGTACATACAGTGGAATATTATGCAGCCACTTTAAAAAATCCTGTTATGTGCTACAACATGGATAAACCTTGAAGACATTATACTAAGGGAAATAAGCAGGTCATGAAAGGACAAGTACTGTATGATTTCACTAACATATCTAAAGTAGTCAAATTCTTAAAAACAGAAAGCAGAATGCTGGGGCCCAGGGACTGACTGAGGGGAGGAGTAAGAGGGGTATTATTGTTCAGTGGACACAGAATTTCAGATTTCCAAGATGCACAAGTTCTGGAGACCTGTTGCATATAGCTTACATGAGAAAACTGTTTTTAAAAATGGTAATAATGGTCAGTTTTATGTAATGTTCTCTTTTATACCACAATTAATTTTTTTTTAATGTTTTAGATCAGGCTTTCTGACTTTAAGGATGAAGAAACTAAGATTCAGAAGGTTTTGTGGTTCATCCAAGGTCAAAGAACCAACTTCAAAGCACAGAGCAGGAGTGTTCAAGCCACAGAATCCTTTCACTTACTTTAAATTTTGATTTTATTTTCCTTAGAATCTAACAGAATTCAATACATACTAAAAATATCCTCGTGTAGATCTTTTAAAGGGGAAAGCAAACCTTTTCATGCTTATTTTTAGTCAATATGACCTAATGATTTGTCTTCCTGAAAAGGTTCACTTCTGGACAAAGCAAAATATGAATGCTTCCAGAGTCAACATTCACTTTCAAATAAAGTGATAAAGGGGTTTCCCAGGTGGTGCGTTAGATCCCTGGGTTGGGAAGATCCCCTGGAGGAGGAAATATCCACTTCAATATTCTTGCCTGGAGAATCCCATGGAAAGAAGAGCCTGGCAGGCAACAGTCCACAGCGTCACAGAGTCAGACACGACTGAAACAACTTAGCACACACACACATAAGATAAAACTAAGTGGATGAGACCATTTAAAAGCTTCAAGTATCTTGTATGGGGATTTTTTTTTTTTCAAATTGGATGTAATTGACATGTAACATTATACTATTTTGAGCTGTAAAACATAATGATTTGATATTTGTAGATTGTGCAAAATGGCCACCAGGATTAGTCTAATGACCAGGGTAATATTTTGAAAAAGCAAATAAATAAATTTATATTAAAAAAAGAAAATTTAATAAACTTACTGATATAGAATGTGTGAGGTGTGCCAAGGAAATCAAAATGTGTTCCTCTACCATTTCATTTCATGGAGATTTCCATTTCATTGAGTTTCTATTAACCTCTCCCCACTGACTGTAAAGAATTGCTTCTTTCTTCTTGCCTCAGTGAACTTTTCTAAATCATTATCCTCCTTCCACCCTCAGAATCTCAGTAGCTACGCTTCTCTGAACAGTCTTAACTCTAGTGTGAGAGAGAAAGGGAAGAACTCAATTGGTATTGTAGTAGGTTGACTGATGTTCACCCAAAGATACCTCATCCTCATCCCTGAAATTTGTAAATATCACATAATTTTGAAAAAGGATCTTTGCAGATGTGATTAAATCAAGGGTTTTCAAATCAAGCAACAACCCTGATTATCAGGGTGGGCCCTAAATGCCACCACATATTTCCTTATATGTGGAACAGAACTCAGGAAGGATCTTACACCTAAGTCCCCACCTCATATAGCAATTTTGGCTTGGAGGCAAAGACTTGTGTGTGAGCTGCATGTGTGGGGATTCAGAAGTGCACAGGGACGGGGGAGAGGGCTGCCTAGATCTACAATCTTTAAATAGGGAACATAGAGGCCCTTGTCTGAGTCTCTGAACTTTTGAAATAACGCTAAGGGTGAGCTAGCACAAGACTTAAAGTCTAATATTTGAGTGTGCACAAGAGCAAGTGCTCCTGATCCAGTGAGATCAGAAAACTATTCATTGCTACCTAAATTCCTTAGATCACAAAATCCATATTTAATTGAAGATGACTTAGTGAACTATGGGCTTCACACGTGGCTCAGTGGTAAAGAATCCACCTACCAATGCAAGAGACACAGGAGATGGGGTTCGATCCCTGGGTTGGGAAGATCCCCTGGAAAAGGAAAAGTCAAGCCGCTCCAATATTCTTGCTGAGAAAATTCCATGGACAGAGGAGCCTGGTGGGCTACAGTCCATGCGGTCGCAAAAGAGTCAGAGACTACTGAGCATGCATGCACAACTCAACAGCTAGTGAGCTATAACTATTTACTGAGAGTGGAAAACTGTGTAATGGAGTTTCCTTGACCAAGAAAGCAGAGTATTTTAGAGAGGAGGCTAATAGCTTTTCAGTGTTAAACTAAATTTGGTTATATTCATTCTCCTTTAAAGAAAAAAAAAGTAATGAATCTCTCTGAATATCAGTCCCAAGTTCCATGCTTATAATTTATGGTAACATCTAATCAACTCCTAAGTAGCATACGTCATTGTCAGATTATATATTCTCACTTCAGCGTCTATATTTTCTGGCTGTCCATCCAGCCTGATACACATGAGTCCTTATTTTGCATCAGGGTATACCCAGGACATTCATCTGTAATGTATCATTTGTTCGTGTCTTATACTTAAATTTGTTTGAGATGAGTAAGCATCTTGCTTGTGCTGTCATTAGGGAGACTACATGTTACCATAGCCATGTGTAGGAGTATTTTTATTCTTTTATGAGTTCAAAAAAGGGCATCTCCCCAAAAGCCTTATTTGCATGTCCAAGTACAATAAAAAAAGCAAACCAATAACTGCAGTCCTAGCCATGCCAAATATCTATTTTATTCCACTTATTTCCAGTGTTAAATGTATGGTCTAAAGAAAAGAAAACAAAGAAGAAACTAATTTTATTATACAGCTAGGCACTCTATATAATTTGGTGCCTGGGAAGACTATAACTGCACAGTCTGAACCTAATAGCCACTCTGTAAGTCTAATCAAACCACAAATCTTCCTTGACTTACAAAGGACTTATGTCCTGACAAACCCACTGTAAGCAGAAAATATACCAAGTCAGAAATGCACTCAATGCACCTAACCTAAACATCTGCAAGAAGATCAAACCATAAATCCTAAAGGAAATCAGTCCTGAATATTCATTGGAAGGACTGAGGCAGGAGGAGAAGGGGACGACAGAGGATGAGATGGTTGGATGGTATCACCAACTCGATGGACATGAGTTTGGGCAAGCTCTGGGAGATGGTGATGAACACGAGATGGTATGCTGCAGTCCATGGGGTCACAAAGAGTCGGACACAACTGAGCAACTGAACTGAAGCATCATAGTTTAGCCTAACGTACCTTAAACGTGCTCAGGACAGTTACATTAGCCTTCAGTAGGGCAAAATCATCTCACACAAAACCTATTTTACATTCAAGTGCCGAATATCTCATGTAATTTACTGAATACTGTACTGAAAGTGAAAAATAGAATGATTGTATGGGTGCAGAATGGTTAGAAGTGTATTGGTCCTTTCCTTTTTTAAAAACAGAAGTTTTATCTCCATCTATTATACCTATCTAACTAGCTGTCCCAGGTCTTAGTTGTCGCATGCAGGATCTTCTAGTTGTGTCATGAGAGCTCTTAGTTGTAGCACGTGGGATCTAGTTCACTGACCAGGGATTGCATCTGGGCCCCCTGTATTGGAAGCACAGAGTCTTAGCTGCTGGACCACCAGGGAAGTCCCTGTATTGGTTCTTTACCTTCGTAATCATGTAATTGAATAGGAGCTGTGGCTTGCCTCTGCTGCCCAACATCATGGGAGCTTTTGTTGTTCAGTTGCTAAGTTGTGTCCAACTCTTTGCGACCCCATGGACGGCAGCTGGCCAGGTTTACCTGGAGTTTGCTCAGATTCATGCCCATTGACTTGGAGATGCTATCTAACCATCTCATCCTCTGCCACCCACTTCACCTTTTGCTTTCAATCTTTCCCAGCATAAGGCTCTTTTTCAGTGAGTTGCCTCCCTGCATCAGGTGGCTAAAGCTTCAGGAGTTTCAGCTTCAGTATCATTTCTCCCAATGAATATTCAGGGTTGATTTCCTTTAAGATTGACTGGTTTGATCTCCTTGCTGTCCAAGGGACTCTCAGAGTTTTCTCCAGCACCATAGCTCAAAAGCATCAATTGTTCTGTGCTCAGCCTTCTTTATGATCCAACCCTCACATCCGTACATGACTACTGGAAAAACCATAGCTTTGACTAGATGGACATTTATTGGCAAATGAAGTCTCTGTTTTTTAATATGCTGTCTAGGTTTGTCATAGCTTTCCTTCCAAGGAGCAAGTGTCTTTTTATTTCATAGCTGCAGTCACCTTCCAGACTGATTTTGGAGCCCAAGAAAATAAAGTCTGTCACTGTTTCCATTGTTTCCCCATCTATTTGCCATGAAGTGATGGGACTGGATGCCATGATCTTAGTTTTGTGAATGTTGTGTTTTATGCCAGCTTCTTCACTCTCTTCTTTCACCTCATCAAGAGGTTCTTTAGTTCCTCTTCATTTTTTGCTATTAGAGTGGTATCATCTGCATATCTGAGGTTATTGATATTTCTCCCAGCAATCTTGATTCCAGTTTGTGCTTCATCCAGCCTGGCATTTCACATGGTGTACTCTGCATATGAAAAAGTGAAAAGAAAGTGAAAGTCGCTCAGTCATGTCCAACTATTTGTGACCCCATGGAATTCTCCAGGCCAGAATACTGGAGTGAGTAGCCTTTCCCTTCTCCAGGGGATCTTCCCAACCCAGGGATCGAACCCGGGTCTCCTGCATTGCAGGTGGATTCTTTACCAGCTGAGCCACTAGGGAAGCCCAGGAATGCTGGAGTGGGTAACCTATCCCTTCTCCATCGGATCTTCCCAACCCAGGAATCGAGACAGGTAAGATGGTCTGGTACTCCCATCTGAGAATTTTCACAGTTTGTTAAGATCCACATGACCCACACAGTCAAAGCCTTTTCAAAAAGGCTATGGTCAATGAAGCAGAAATAGATGTTTTTCTGGAATTCCCTTGTTTTCTCTATGATCCAATGAATGTTAGCAATTTAATCTCTGGTTCCTCTGCCTTGGAAGAGATCGAAATTCAAAGTAAAGTTTCTACTGAATGCCTATCGCTTTACGCCATTGGAAAGTTGAAAACTTGTTAAGTTGAACCATTGCAAGTTAGAGACTATCTTTTTTTATACTCTATGCTAATATAGCAGACCTCAAAATAAAACTATTTCCCTTCTATGCAATCAAGAAAAGAGGAACTAAGTGTTAATGTTGAGAAGTGTTTACTGTTCTTTGATTTAATAATTGATTTTATCTCAATGCTGCTTATAAACATATGTAATTTTCCCAAAGTAAAGCTCCATTTAAATACAAAATAATAAAAAGTGTTTTTCCTATAACACACAAGAAGTTGTTTTTAAGAACTAGAGGCCCAGTCCCTTGAGGATTCTTCAAAGGAGATTTTTCTTATTCTTTTTGTCGTTTCCCCCTTTCAAAACATTTATTCTTTACCCTTTAAAAAGAATTTATGCATCTGCTGTTTTGAAAATATTTCAAGGTCTTCTTGGGAATAAACATATTATGCTCTCAAATCTTGAAATAGCTAGAATTCTGGAATATTTACCAGATTTGCTTACTTCTGAAGATCATAAAGTCTTTACTTTCTTCAGTTTTTGCATGTTTTCAGTTCTTCTGTTCCTGGGTTTCTGAGCATTACAGTCCTTTTTCAATGTAATTAGCTGATTCGTTTGTTTTTGGCTGTGCTGGGTCTTTGTTGCTGCACAGGCTTTTCTCTGGTTGCGATGAGCCAGGGCTGCTCTTCTTTGCACTGCACAGGCCTCTCATCGTGGTGACATCTCTTGTTGCAGAGCACAGGATCTAGGCATGCACGCTTCAGTAGTTGTGGCGCACGAGCTTAGTTGCTCCCTGGCATGTGGAATCTTCCTGGACCAGGGATCGAACCCATGTCCCCCACACTGGCAGGCAGATTCTTCTTCATTGCGCCACCAGGGAAGTCCTGAGCATTATAGTCTTAAACCATCACTTTCCTTGCTCAGTATATCAGATGGTTATGTCATCAAGTTAGAGTCATGTCTAAGAAATATCTTTTATATTAAGTCCTGACTTAAGCTTTTCATATGATGAGGTAAGGTTTCTTTGGCCTCATTAAAAGCCCAGAAGGCTGTGGAGTGGAGGCAGACATTGGTACAAGAGGTATCTTCCATTAGTGCACTTTACTGGCATTCAAGTCCTGTAAAATGTTAAAACTTCTAAAGCTCCAAACATGATCCTTGTTTGTCAATCTAATTCAGTGAGATTAAATGTTTCCAGAGGAGTTTGCTCAAGAATATGCAAACCTATATCTGTGGGATATCTGCTATTGATTAGTATCCCTTGTGTGGCTCTACAATGGTTTATTCAATCAAATTCTTATTGACAGCCATATGGGTTGCTCCCAAACTTGTGTTTGTTCCACTAAACTCAATAAATAATTTTGTGTAAATGTTTTTTAAAATCTATACACATGTGACTCACATTTGATTCTTAGAAGTGGGATTACTGGGTCAATCTATAAATGCATTGGCATTTTTGTTATATATTACTCACCCCTGCCCATCCCTCATCCCCTGACCCCCTCCACCAATACATTTTTTTTTCAAGTTTTTACTGGAGTATTGTTGCTTTACAATGTTGTGTTACTCTCTGCTGAACAGCAAAGTGAATCAGCTGTATGTGTACATTTATCCCCTCTTTTTAGATTTCCTTCCCATTTAGGTCCCCACAAAGCATTGAGTAGAGTTCCCGGTGCCGTACGGTAGGTTCTCACCAGTTATCTATTTTATACACAGCATCAGTAGTGCATATATGTCACCCACCCACCGTCCATCCCCCCATCTCCCACCAGCACATATACATTTTTTTAATGACTTAAGACCCACATGCAACTCTTGTGTGTGGTTTCTGTGTAGTGTTCTTCCCTGCTCCATAGTGATTCTGGAGCACTGTAGCTGTTCAGTGGTGTAACATTAGAGTCTTCCGGGAAGGACAGGCAAGCATGACCCCCCAGTGTGATTAGACAACACTTGTCCTCACTTCTTTTCTGTTCTCTCCGCCTCTGTCAACATCTGTTACGGACTGAATACTTATGTCCCCCTAAAATTCAAATGTTAAACCAAGCCTCCATGTGGTGGTATTAGGTTGTGGGTCTTTGGGAGGTGATTAGGTCCTAAGGTTAGAGCTTTCATGGATGAGACCAATGCCCTTATGAAAGAGACCCCATACATTTATATAATGAAATGTTACTCAGCCATTAAAAAGAATGAGATAATGCCATTTGCAGCACATGGGTGGACCTAGAGATTGTCATACTAAGTGAAGTAAGTCAGAGAAGGAGAAATATTGTATGACATACCTTATATGTGGAATCTAAAAAGAAATGATACAAATGAACTTACTTACAAAACAGAAGGGGACTCACAGACTTAGAAAATGAACTTATGGTTGCCTGTACATACTGCTATATTTAAAATGGATAACCAACAAGGACCTACTGTATAGCACATGGAATTCTGCTTAATGTTATGTGGCAGCCTGGATGGGAACGGGGTTTGTGGGAGAATGGATACATATATATGTATGGCTGAGTCCCTTTCAGCTGTTCACCTGAAGCTATGACAACATTGTTAATTGGCTATGTCCCAATACAAAATAAAAAAAAAAATTTTTTTAAAGTATAAGAGAGACTCCAGAGAGCTCCCCACTCCCACCCCTACTATGTGAAGATAAAATGAAAAAATGGCCATCAGTAACCTGGAAAGGGCAAACCTGACCTTGCTGGTGCCCTGATCTTGGATTTATAGCCCCTAGAACTCTGAAGAAAAAAATGTTTGCTGTTTGTAAGCCACTCAGCCTATGATACTGGTTTGGCCAAAATTCTGTTTACAGAAAAACCCAAACAAACCTTTTGGCCAACCCAATACTTTGTTATAGCAGACTAAAACAGTGTCATTCTCTTCAAGGCCTTTGTGAGACACCAATGCTCCCCTCCCCTGGTCCCACCCAGGGCACCCTGGCAATGTTTCATCCATCCCTGCCCTCTCTCTGGTAACTCAGAATGACCCTCTGACTTCATCAGAAAGCATCTCTTACTTTCCCAACTGACATCTTGTGTGAAGATTTAGAAATAATTCAAACATCATGTATTACTGCTTTACTCAAAGGGCCAACCCTCCTGGTGGGCCTAGCGACAGTCACTGCTCTATAGGGAGCCTTTGCTCCTGCTCCATGTCTCCACTTGAAGACGAGGTGCTGAGTGCTTTCCTCCCAGTCCTCTTCAACCATGTGCCAACACAGAGGATGCATTGCTTGTTTCTGCTGAATAGATTCCTGGATTATTAAGTCTGATCATAGAAATATGGCCTGGCGCCTGGTGAAAGAGTAGTTTCCATGTTCGTTTTTTAATAAACTAGCCACAATCCTACCAGAAAACTATGTTTTAGGGAGTTGACCTTATGAAGAGCTTAGATTTGATGACTGATGAATCAGCAAGGAGATAAATTCATTCCTTTTTCTTTGCTTTCTCCCTCTTCCTCCTGCTTCCACCAGCCAAGAAAGTCCTAACATACAGATGATAGAGATTTGGGTGTCATGCACATACTGATCAAGCAAATATTGCACTTAGAGGTGGCCAGCTTGATAACACACCCTTGTATTGACTCTCTCTTTTTCTCTGCTTCACTTCCCCAAAGAGGTAACAGCATATACAACTTCTGCTTCAGGCTTTGCTTTCCAGGGAAACCAATTTAAGACATAAAAGGAAAACAGGAGTAACAGGAGTTACAGTGTAGCTAAAATCTCTGATTCTAATTGAGAAGGGCTCATGAGAAGCAAGGAATCAGACTTTGGTGAGCAATGACTCAGAGAAGGATATAGTTCAGGAAGGTTCATTGGGCTGGGATCATCATGAATTCTTGTGTGTTAAAAACTGAAGGAGAAAAAAACATTTTACATGGCAAAAAGCCATGGCTATTGTTCAAGAAATAAAAGAAACAGAAAAAGTATTTGCAAATTATGTATTGAAAAAGCTCTTTACAATTGAGAAAAAAAGTAGGAAAATAAGTAAAAGATCAGAAGGTTCCTATGAAAAGAAAAGCAAAGAATCTTAAACATATGAAAAAGTGCTCAACTCACCATAATAAGAGAAATGCAAATTAAGCTACACTGAAACACCATGTCTTGTTTATCAGGTTGGCAAACATTCAAGATTGAAAATGCACTCCGTTGGCAAGCTTGTGGGGAAATAGGCACTCTTATGCATTGCTGGTGGGAGTACAAAATGTTACAGCCCCTATGAAGGGGGATTTGGCAATATCTAGCAAAAATGTAAATGCATTTACAGTTTGACCCAGCCATCTCACTTCTGAGAACTAAATGTAAATTACACCTGAATAGACTTGAAAGAACATGCACAATGTTATTTACTGAGCATTATTTGTACAAACAAAAGTTTGGGAGCAACCCACATGTCCATCAATAGGCACCTGACTGAGTAAACCATTGTATAGCCACACAAGGGATACTATGCAGTTATTAAAGCAAAATAGAATAAGAAAGATCTCTGTATTAGTTTATTGTCATAGCCTTAATAAATGATCACAAGCTTGGTGGCCTAAAGCAATAGAAATGTATCCTCTCGTATTTCTGGAAGCTTGAAGTCCAAAATTAAGGTGTCAGTAAGGTTGGTTCCTTCTGGAGGTTCTGGGGGAGAATCCATTCCATGCTTCTTTCCTAGTTTCTGATCACTGACCACAGTCTTGGGTATTCCTTGACTTGTAGCCGTCTCACTCTAATCCCTGCCTCAACATTCATATGAGCTTCTTCTCTGTGTTTCAAATTTCTCTTTCCTTTCTCTTATATCTACACTCATGACTGAAATTAGGGCTCACTCTAATTCAAGATGATCTCATCTTCTTAAGATCTTTGCCTTAATTCTGTCTCCAAAGACCCGTATTCCAAATAAAAACACATTCTAAGGCTCCAGGTGGACATAGTTTTTGGAAGACACAATTCAGCCCATCTCCATGTAATGATATGAATTAATTTCTAGAATATGTCTAGCTAAAGAAGCAAAGAGCAGAGCAATGTTCATAGTATGCTATACTTTAATGTGAGAAAGGAGGAGATATAAGAATACACACACACATATGTATATACACGTGTATATATTTTCAAACAGGACAGTGGGATAATAAGCCAGAAACTAATCACAGTGGTTAACTTTGTGGGTGAGGAGGGAGGTGACAAGACAGGAATAGAAGGGAGACTTACGAATACACCTTTGAGTATATAAGTATTGTTTCGGTTTTTGAAACATAAATGTTCTACCTATACAAAAATAAAATTTAATATTTTTAAAACCCTAAAGCAGAAAACAAATTTGAGCAAATGAACCTATCTCTTTATCAGGTAATATTACTACACAGAGAAAATCATTATTTGATGTGACATTATAATACTGAAATCTGTATCTCTTCACTGGGACATATTCTGAGATAAAAAAACTATAACAAATACTTCATTCCATATTTTCTTAGTAGCAACATTAGTGTCATTGTTTAAAACCCATTTTATGTATATTGTAAGACACAGCAAATAAGTAATTATGTTAATATTATTAGGAACCAATAAGTTCAATGTAAGAGAAAAGAGATACAAGTAAAACTTCTTTTAACTCTTTTCTAGCTCGACTGAGATATAACTGACATATAACATTGTATAAATTTAAGGTGTACTACATGACAATTTGATATATGTCTATTGCAAAATAATTACCACAATAAAGGTGGTTAACACATCCATCACCTCACATAATTACCTTTTGAGTCTGTGTGTGTGTGTGTGTGTGTGTGGTCTGTGGTGAGCACTTAAATTTAAGATATATTCTCTTAACAACTTTTACGCATATGATACAGTATTGTTAACAATAGTCTGCATGCTGTACAGTAGAGCCCAGAATTTTTTCATCCTATAACTGGAAGTTTGTACTTTTTGACCACCATCTCCCATTTCTCTAATCCCTCTACCCTCTGGCAGCCACCAATCTACTCCTTGCTTTTCTGAGTTTGGCTTTTTTAGATTCCACATATAAGTTAGATCATACAATATTTGTCTTTCTCTATCTGATATATTTCACTTAGCATAATATCTTCAAAGTCTTTCCATGTTACTGCAATTAGCAGGATTTCCTTCTTATGACTAATAATATTCCATTTTCTATTTCAGGAGTAGAAAAATAGTCCCAGACATAAGGAAAAGCTCTTCATTTATGCAAAACATCTGCTAATAAATGGAGAAGAATTGATAAATTAGAACAATCACTATTTTTCTACCTTCAGTGAAATGACAGATTCAGACAAAAATCATTGAAATCATTACATCTCTGTTACCTCATGGAGAACTGGATAGTCCCATGGTATCACAGATAACTTGCTGGATAAGATTTTCTTTTAATGTTAACTTAATAATGGAGAGATGTAGAATATAGGAAAAACTGTGAAAGGCTTTGGAATGGACCAAAGATTTCATTCTTCAAAGGAAAAGTAAATGTCATACAGGTCGTCTGATTCTATTGGGTCTCTAGGTCTTACTTTCATTGTCTTTGAGCTATTTTATGACTCTTTAAATTGTAGAATACTGAGACTACAGGTGATTCTTTTCTACAAAAGTGGAACTTGTCTATTAGAAATACAGTTGGCTGTTTCCCTATGGATATTGACCAATTTACAGCCTATATATGTGTCTGCTCTTTGGATTTTCCTTTGAACCAGCTGTAGCATCTTATTGGTTCCCTCATTAAAGAATAAGTTAAATAAAATCTTTGACACATATTCATTTAATATTTGTCTGAGAATCCTAAGTTTAGCCTTGTCAAAAATCAAAATGCTTCTGGTGTTAAAAAAATATATATATATAAATTGTCCTTTAATAATCAGGAATCATTCTAACTCAGCAAATAAAGTTAGCATCATTAATAATGGACACATTTTAAAATAAGCTTTTTGAAGTGACATATATGAAGCATACAACATCACCTCTATAGTGTTCTTTAAAAGAATGTTTAACCTAAATCTGCTGCTGCTGCTGCTAAGTCACTTCAGTCGTGTCCAACTCTGTGCGACCCCATAGACGGCAGCCCACCAGGTCCCCCGTTCCTGGGACTCTCCAGGCAAGAACACTGGAGTGGGTTGCCATTTCCTTCTCCAATGCATGAAAGTGAAAAGTGAAAGTGAAGTCGCTCAGTCGTGTCCAACTTTTAGCGACCCCGTGGACTGCAGCCTACCAGGCTCCTCCATCCATGGGATTTTCCAGGCAAGAGTACTGGAGTGGGGTGCCAATGCCTTCTAAATCTAATCAAGCCTTTAAATCTAACTTCCGTTTACAAATCAACTGTGGTAAAAAACATTTTAAAGGCTCCAACAGAGAAATAATGATACAAAGTCAGAAAGTGAGACATTATATGAAATATTTGATCATTCTCTTCCAAAAGTCAGTGCCATGAAATTTGGGGCAAAAGATCTAAATTTAACAAGACTGAAGAGTGGCTTTTCTGGTGGCTCTCCTGGAGAAGGAAATGGCACCCCACTCCAGGACTATTGCCTGGAAAATCCCATGGACAGAGGAGCTCGGTAGGCTACAGTCCATGGGGTCGCAAAGAGTCGGACACGACTGAGCGACTTCACTTCACTTCACTTCAGTGGTAAATAATTTGCCTGCAGTGCAGGAGATGCAAGCAGAAGATGCGGGTTCAATTCCTAGGTCGAGAAGATCCCCTGGAGTAGGAAATGACAACTCATTCGTTCCAGTATTCTTGCCTGGCAAAAAATCCACGGGGTTAGAAGAGAGTCTGGGTAATTAAACAACAAGTGTATATGTGTGAGTGAAGAAGACTGAAAAGACATGATTACAATGATCTTTGACTGGATTCTAACTCTTAAAAAAGTGATCAATTGGAAGCACTAGTAAAGGAAATGAGTATTTTGTGATCATAAGAATTACTTCTTTTCTTAGTATTATGATGATGCTTATGTGAAAGAAAGGTATCTATTTGGAGAAAGATGCTAAAGTTTTTAGAAGTGAAGTATCATGGTAACCATACTCTACAAAAGTTTAGAAATGAAGCAAATAAGGCAAAACGTTCAGTTGTTGCAACTTCAATTTCCTCTTCTTTCTATTTTGCTGTTGTGGAGGAAGAAAAACCAATTTCTTTCCTCCTATCTAGGTTCTTGACTGAGATATCCCCTGCTATCAACACAGATTAGCAGGAGAAAAACAAAGAGAAGTTTGATAATATGTATACCTCCTGCACAGATGGGAGATACCAGGAAAATTGAGTTCCTCACTGAAGTAGCCCAAGCTACCACCTTAAATAGTATCTCCAGCTAAAGAGAAAGGAAGATGTTGTGGAGGAAGGGTAGGGCAGTTACCAGGCAAAGCACAGTAAACAAAGGAATGACTGTTAGGCAGATTTAAATCTTTGATTTCCCCATTGACAAGAGTTTCTAAAGATTTAGTCATCCTCTTCTGAGTACACAGGGGGAAACACCCTTACAAATGGGAATTTCCTTTATAAATATAAAAGTCTCTACAAAAGGCAACTTCTGCTGGATTTTCAGAGCTTCTCTTGTGTCTGCTCTTCTTCAAAAATAACCAGCTCAAGATAATCTTTATACTAAAAGAGGATGTTTCTGGGGTGGCAGATTCTGCTCTCCCTCATTGTATGTTTGAAATATATCGTAAGAAAAGTGAGAATAAAAGAAATCTCTTTGTGTGGAGGCAACATGGTTGAAAACAACCATGAGTTGGGAAGATAGCCTCAGTCACGTTTGTTTTCCAATTTTATGATGAGACGTTAATAAAATTAATGGTGATCAATTTATAATGATATAATTATCTATGTTCCATTTCATTAGTAACTTTTAAGTGCTAATCCCATTTAGCAGGAACCTGGCAACAGAAGTAGTAATGATGAGTGCTCCATTAATCACGTGTACTGTTAAAGTTTTGCCAAGAAAACACACTGGTCATAGCAAACACCTTCTTTAAATGTGTGGAGGCAACATGGTTGAAAACAACCATGAGTTGGGAAGATAGCCTCAGTCACGTTTGTTTTCCAATTTTATGATGAGACGTTAATAAAATTAATGGTGATCAATTTATAATGATATAATTATCTATGTTCCATTTCATTAGTAACTTTTAAGTGCTAATCCCATTTAGCAGGAACCTGGCAACAGAAGTAGTAATGATGAGTGCTCCATTAATCACGTGTACTGTTAAAGTTTTGCCAAGAAAACACACTGGTCATAGCAAACACCTTCTTTAAACAACACAAGAGAAGACTCTATACATGGACATCACCAGGTGGTCAATAACACAATCAGACTGATCATATTCTTTGCAGCCAAATGTAGAGAAGCTCTATACAGTCAGCAAAACAAGACTTGGAGCTGACTGTGCCTCAGATCAGGAACTCCTTATTGCCAAATTCAGACTTAAATTGAAGAAAGTAGGGAAAACCACTGGACCATTCAGGTATGACCTAAATCAAGTCCCTTATAATTATACAGTGGAAGTGACAAATAGATTCAAGGGATTAGATCTGATAGAGTACCTGAAAAACTATGGACAGAGATTCATGACATTGTACAGGAGACAGTGATCAAGACCATCCCCAAGAAAAAGAAATGCAAAAAGGCAAAATGATTGTCTGAGGAGGTCTTACAAATAGCTGAGAAAAAAAGAGAAGTGAAAAGAAAAGGAGAAAAGGAAAGATATACCCATTCGAATGCAGAGTTCCAAAGAATAGCAAGGAGAGATAAGAAAGACTTCCTCGGTGATCAATGCAAAGAAATAGAGGAAAACAATTGAATGAGGAAGACTAGAGATCTCTTCAAGAAAACTAGAGATACAATGGGACATTTCATACAAAGATGGGCTCGATAAAGGACAGAAACAGTATGGATCTAACAGAAGCAGAAGATATTAAGAAGAGGTGGCAAGAATACACAGAAGAACTGCACAAAAAAGATCTTCATGAGCCAGATAACCACGATGCTGTGATCACTCACTTAGAGCCAGACATTCTGGAATGCAAAGTCAAGTGGGCCTTAGGAAGCATCACTATGAACAAAGCTAGTGGAGATGATGGAATTTCAGTTGAGCTATTTCAGATCCTAAAAGATGATGTTTTGAAAGTGCTGCACTCAAAATGCCAGCAAATTTGGAAAACTCAGCAGTGGCCACAGGACTGGAAAAGGTCAGTTTTCATTCCAATCCCAAAGAAAGGCAATGCCAAAGAATGCTTAAACTACCCCACAATTGCACTTATCTCACATGCTAGTAATGTTCAAAACTCTCCAAGCCAGGCTTCAACAGTATGTGAACAATGAATTTCACGGAGTCAGCAAAGCCAGAAACCAGGTATACTGACTTTCAGTGTATTATGTATATTATTTCTTATATTACCCAATGGTTCTCAACAGGAAGGCCCACCTAGGGGACACTTGGAAAGGTGTTACAGATGGGAGGGCGTGGGTTGTCACAATGACTTGGGGTTGCTAATAGCATTTAGTAGCTAAAGATTATGGATGCTAAAAATGCTACATTTCCAGAGGGAATGTAAGGCAATAAAGGACTATCCTACCTCGGATGCCACTAGTGCACACTCCTCCCCCCACACACACACACACTGAGAAACTACTACTCAAGTACAAGTTAATGCCAATTTGGCTGATTAAATGCACAATGTAATCCCAAGAAAATTCAAAACAGGCAAGAAAAAGATAATTTACTTTTAGCCATTATTCTTTTAAGAATCAAACTGAAACTTGTTTCATGTTTTTACTAAAGGTTACCTGGATTTTCTAGTCATATATCCAATGGAAGAATTGTGAAGCCCTAAAGCATGCTGGGGCAATCTTGAGATTAAAATATTTCATAAAAAACTTATGTTGACATAAGTTGTGAACCAAAACTAGAAAGAACAGAACTAATTTACTAAGGAGCAACCCCTCCCCCAACAATAAAACAAATAAAGACAAATAAAACAACATAAACCAACCTAGAGAACTCATTTGCCTTGAAAGTGAAACCACTTTTGTTTTCCAAACTCAGCAAACCAAAGGGGAAAAAGGAACCACAATATATTCAGAACAAACCAGTATTTCATTCTGTTTAAGACCATATAAATGAACAATAACATGTGTCAAAGGGCTGTGGTTAACTGGAACCCATAACTGTTCTGTATATTATAGACCTGTGGGCTTATAATATGAATGCACTTCTTATGAATGGGCTTCCCAGGTGGTGCAGTGGTAAAGAATTATCTGCAATGCGGGAGATGCAAGTTCAATCCCTGGGTTGGGTAGATTCCTTGGAGAAAGAAATGGCATCCCACTCCAGTATTCTTGAATGGGAAATACTGTGGACAGAGAAAACTGGCAAGCTACAGTCCATGGGGGTCACAAAGATTTGGATGTGACTCAGCGACTAAACAGCAACGTTATGAATAATATAGCTGTCACATTTTGCATTTATCTTACCAACCAGTGTTCAGCAAATATGCCTTAATTTATTTTAGAGATAAGAACATGGAAACAGAATGCATAAAGTGTTCCAGAATACACTTAGTAGTTCTGAAATGCTATGGTATGTTCATTAATTTAACTCTCAGCTGAGTACCTGCTTGTTGCCAGACTGTCTGGCATATCCATAAGCACTGGAAATGAAGTGTCTACCAAGAGTCGGAAATGACTGAGCAACTGATCGCACACATGCACACACACACACACACACACACACAATATCAGGGACAAAATATAGAAATACCTTTGGCATTCAAGAATTTGGCAAATTTGTAACTGATTAGTGATACCAACAAGGTTTTAATTAATGGATCAACGCCAACCAGGGTGGAAATCTTTCAGATCATATCTATCCTTGGTCAGTTATCGCAGCACTTTTACTAGCAATGTAAATGAAGATAAAAAGACTTTTAAAAATGATAGGACTAGCAAGAATAAGGCTCAAAAGGACAGCATCATCAGTGTGAGGTGATTTCTCTATAGAGAGAAATTCACAGGCTGAAATGATGTGCCCGGTAAGAAAGAGGAAATTTAAGAGAAATAAATTCAATGTATGTTGCCATGTTTAGTTTCAATAATTCCATTATACAAGTTCAGAATAGAGAAGACAAGGCAGTTTGAGTATTTTAAGAAATTAAGAATTTTACTTATTTCCATATAATATCAACTTAAACCAATGCTTTGATGTTGCCCCTAAAACTTAACTGAAAACAGAGCCCTGTTAAAAGAAGCAAAGTATCAAAATCATTAATTTGCAATCCTTTCTATCCCAACACCCTAAGGGCTAAGACAATCAGAAAACCAAGGCCAAATCTTGATCTTAAAAGTGTGTCATATATCACTTATATGTGGAATCTATAATATGACACAATTGAACCTGTCTATGAAACAGACTCACAAACATAGAGACTGCCTGGGGGAGGGGGTTGAGGGAGGGATGGAGTAGGAGGCTAGCAGATGTTAGCATTTATACATAGAATGGATAAACAACAAGGTCTTACTGTATAGCACAGGGAACTATATTCTATATCCTATGATAAACCACAATGGAAAATAATTTTTAAAAAGAATGTATACATATGTATATGTGTTAGCCACTGAATTGTGTCCAATTCTTCTGGATCTCATCAACTGTAGTCTGCCAGGCTCCTCTGTCCATGGGATTCTCCAGGTAAGAATACTGGAGTGGGTAGCCATTCCCATCTCCAGGGGATCTTTCAGACCCAGCGATGGAACCTGGGTCTCCTGCATCACAGGTAGATTCTTTACAGTGTGAGCCGCTAGGGAAGCTCTTATGTATATATAACTGAATCAAATATTGAATTACTTTGCTGTACAGCAGAAAGTAACACAACATTGTAAATCAACTATACTTCAGTTAAAAAAGCAAAGTATCGTAAGGGGGTAGAGGAAAAGGAGACAAGTTAATGGGCCAATGGGGTTTTAAAGAACTTATTGGATGACTGCGGAGAAGGCAATGGCACCCCACTCCAGTACTCTTGCCTGGAAACTCCCATGGATGGAGGAGCCTGGTAGGCTTCAGTCCATGGGGTCGCTAAGTCGGACCTGACTGAGCGACTTCACTTTCACCTTTCGCTTTCATGCACTGGAGAAGGAAATGGCAACCCACTCCAGTGTTCTTGCCTGGAGAACCCCAGGGACGGGGGAGCCTGGTGGGCTGCCGTCTATGGGGTCGCACAGAGTCGGACACGACTGAAGTGACTTAGCAACTTAGCAATTGGATGACTGATTCTTTTTGTGTGTGTGTGTGTGTGATTAGTGTTTTTCTTTATTTCTATCATTGTTCTTTTTAATTTTATTTTATTATTATTATTTTTTTTACTTTACAATATTGTATTGGTTTTGCCATACATCAACATGACTGATTCTTGAACTTACCTTCCTCACTCTGATATAGACTCAGGTGGGTAATATAGTTCCATAATACATTTTAGGAAGAATATTGACAACCAAGATAAGTTCTGAGGAGAGAAATTGGGAGAGTGGGCACTTGACAATTCATAAAATGATAACTAGAAGGAAATGTTTATCTTTATTTTTTTTAGAGGGGCCTTGTGTTATGTCAGATCTTAGTTCCCCAACCAGGGATTGAACCTGCACCCCCCTGCATTGAAAGCAGGGTGTATTAACCAGTAGACAGCCAGAAAAGTCTCAGGAAATGTTTATTTTAAAAAAAAAAAAAAGATGAGAGGATCCATAAAACAGTGTATCATGGTGGATCACAGCCTAAGCTCTGGGCTTAAGGAGACTTGGGTTCAAATCCAGCTCCACCAGCTCATACTATGAGTTATGAGAAGAGACAGGATTAAATAGAAATGTAAAGAATCCAGAACCCAACTAGGGACAAAAAGAGTTAGCTGCCACCAGAGTGGGGTTGCAGCTTTCCAGCTAGCAAATTCAGGTGGCTAAAACTTTGTAGCAAAATGTTTGGCATTGGAATCCCCCATGAACTAAGTGACTATAAAAACAGAGTTCCTTTTGTACTTGGTGGCTAAGGTAGAATCATCTGAGAAGCATGAAGCTCCAAAATACTATATCTTGGTCTTGAATATCTGACTAATGAGGAAACATACCCTGATGGCCAAAGCCATCTTCTAACTTCAGTTCACTTCACCTGATATGGTAAACCGGCTACTCTTATTTGAGTGACTTTTCAACACTGGGGAGAATTTAAAATGATATAATGAAGTGGCTCAGACAGTAAAGAATCTGCCTGCAAATTGGGAGACCAGGGTTCAATTCCTGAGTTGGGAAGATCCCTTGGAGAAAGGAATGGCAACCCACTCCAGTATTCTTGCCTGGAGAATCCCATGGACAGAGGCGCCTGGCGGACTACAGTCCATGGGGTCACAAAGAGTTGGACACGACTAAGCGACTATTACACACACACATGCACTCATACACACACACACACACAATGAAGTAAATAACCATCATAGAAATGCTTTTGTGTGAATTAAAACTCACATTTTATAATGTTTAAGAGAATCTGCCATTTTAGGAAATCTGTCAGATTAAAAAAAGTATAAGAGAATTTCACTGAGTGCATATTGAAATGTTTAAGAGAACTCAAGATTCAACAGACTTCCAGGCTTATTATCTTCACTGAGTCATTTAATCACCTAGTTAGTAGGATTTTATTTGTTAGGATTATACTTATGCCTTGTCAGGCATTTGAAGGGTTTTATAAGTTCAAATATGTTAAATATATGAGAATAGTTTTAAAAGGGGAATTAAGTAAGTTTATAAATGAGATTAATTGTTTAAAGTGAAAATCTTTTTGAATTGTGTTGACTATTAATCAGAGAACAAATGAAAGTAATTGCCGTTATTTTTTATAGCAATTACAAGATTTATAAATAGCATAACTAACAATATTCTCGATCTGAATTTAGCACTTTGAGGAAAACAGAACTGTAAGTTTAAAAAATCAAATATTAATATAAATCCCAACAAACTGTAGTTTCCCTAGCCTAGGTCATTAACATAGATTGACATTCCCCTCGACATGTCACCTTGTCACCTAGAAAGCAGTCTCATCTATAAAATTCCTAAAGTTTTTTTGAAGATTAAATGAGATGATGTATCTAAATCCAGATATTTAGTCAGTATCTCTCATAAAGTTTTACTTGACAGAACATTCTGTGCATAAAAGTTCTCAAAAATATGGATCTAAATATGTAGATTCATTGTCAGGTGGAAGAGGAACCAAATGCATTCTGTAATGTCCTGGAGAATGGAATTGGTAATTCCATGAAGATGAATAATATAGGTTTTCAGATTCTGGGTACTTATTTATGTTCCGAGCAATCTGCTAAGTGATTTACATATGTCATTTTATTGATTCCTTACAATGTACTGGTATTTTAGAGTTTGATCAGAGAAGCAGAGTCCCTGTAACTAATATAAGAGATTTATTCTTGGGATAAGACCTTATTGTCATGGTAGCTCTTACTTCTGTATCTGATGTTGGGCCTGAAGTCAGCCTGGCCAGCAGTGGAGAAGGGAAGGTGGCTTGAAGGAGTGGGGAGAGCAAGGAGGAGCTGAAATCCACACCTGTCTCTCATCAGAACATATTGTCGGGGCCTTCCCTGGTGGTCCAGTGGCTAAGACTCTGAGCTTCCAATGCAGGGGCCCCGGGTTTGATCCCTGGTCAGGGAACTAGATCCCACACGCCGCAATTAAGAATTTGCATGCCACAACGAAGATCAAAGATCCTGCATGCTGCAACTAAGACCTGGTGCAGTCAAATTAAAAACAAAAAATAGCTTTTTAAAAAAAGTCAAATTGGGACTTCCCTGGTGGTCAAGTGGTTAAGACTACACCCTTCCATTGCAGGGGGCCTGAGTTCAATTCCTGGTCAGGGAACTAGATCCTGCATGCCACAACTAAGACCCAGCACAGCCAGATAAATAAATATATATATATTTTAAAAGCAAATTGGCAATAGTGGTCTCACATAGAAACCTTTGTTGATCTCTAACCCTCCATCTTCAACGATGCAGGGAACCTGCCAAAGAGCTGGCACACTTTGCCATGGAATTGCACACAGAGTTGGACCAGAATTCTGAGAAGCTGAAGGAGAAGATCTGGCAAGACCTGGAGGAGCTGCAGGTCTAGTCCTGCCACACATGAATGACGCAAGCCAGAAGTTCTGTGACAATACCGGGGAACTGCAATAGCACCGGCCCTACACTCTTCTTGCCTCGCTCTGCCCTCCAATTTCTCTTGTAGGTGAAACAGCCCTAGCCCAGAACCAGCCAAGGAAGAGAATTCAAGGAATCTCAGTTTCAACCTAGCAAATCTGATGTAATGCTAAGGCACCACTGTCCTGTGAGCCCTAGAGAAACAAACTGGATTAGGAAGTTAAATAATTCATGCAAGGGCACACAGATAGTAAGGGAGGGAGCCAAAATGTGAACTATGAACTGGCCCAGAACCTGGGAACTTAACCACTGCCTTCTACTGCCTGTCTCTAATGTCTGAAAATTTGAGAAAAGCAAGTTTCGGCTCAATGGAAAGATTACCTGTTTAACAGTAGGAGTTCACCCACCTTGTGACAAGCTGCCTTGCAAAGGAGAGGGTTCCCTGTCTCAAATGATGTTCAAACACAGGCTGGTGGCCATCTGTCAGAGACTACACAAGAGAGTGCTCACCAGGAAGGAGAAGGAACAGGGTGGCTATTAATGGCACTTTCAACTCCAAGATTCTATATTTCCAGAATATACAGTTCAGAGCAAAGGTCTAAACTCACAGTGTATAAGGAAAGTAATAGAACAGAAGTGGAAGACAGAAGCCCTTAAGGGTGGGCAGGAAAGAGATTTGGCCAAGCTATGCCAAATAGTGCCAAAACCCACTGCAAGGAAAATAAAAATTATGGTCAACCCAAGAGCTGTTTTTTACACACAGGATGCCGCACAATAGCTATACTGTGGTGATTTTTTTCTTCCCCTGTAAGTGATTTGATTTCACTGAACGGACAGGCCATTTTTCTTATTGTGTAGACATGATCTTTAAAAGTCTGATGAAGGATTGCAAATTCAGCACACCATGCACAGACTCTTTAAAATGAAATTTTAATCAATTGAAGGCATGACAAAAAGTTTGAAACAAATATCCAAATATTTCAAAGAACTGCTTAGAAATGAATTTTCACATTTGAAGCTCTGCCAGCATAAACACATAACAACGAAACATGTCTTGGTAACAGTTTAAAAAATTAAAGTAAAAAGGCAGTGACTAGTCCAACGTTTCTGCAGCAGATGTAGCCTCATGACATCTTTCCAAAGCAGATATTATAATAATTTTCTTTTTCTCCCCTCAAATTCTATACCAGCTGGTTAACCAATGATACAAATTGGAGTCGTGGAATACCTACGCAGATATTAGATAGTTGACTTCTCACCAAGAAAAACCATAAATGTGTAAAGTTTATAGATGAACATTTTAAAAATCTCCAAGTTGATAGATGGAAATCCCCTGAGAAATGTTATTGTGATATGAGGCTCTCTCTCTCCACCCTCTCCCCCTGCTCTCCACCCAGGAGGCTGACCCGAAAGGAGCTCATCAGTGGCACCATTGTTGTCTGGCTTCCAATGGGAAACACATAAATAGCACCAGAAAATCAGAGGGCGGAAGCCCTGATGGTACCCTGGCACTCTTCTCACAGGGTTGCCTTGGGTTAACTGGGTCCCTTGACCCAAGATTGTGTTCCATTTGGGACTTCCCTGGTGGTCCAGTAGTGAGACTCGGCACTCTCACTGCTGAGGACTCAGGTTCAATCCCTAGTCAGGGAACTAAGATCCCACAAGTTAAGTGGTACAGCCAAATAAATAAGATTGTGTTCCCTTCAACTGTCTCTCTCTTTCCTCATCCCTTTGGGCCTAGAGGAGGTATACACTCACCACTATTAAAAGCCTCAGAGAACTACCCTGCCTTGTGATAGTCCTACTCCCTGTCCCATACATTTGTCAAAAATTGCTTACTGAACACTCCTCAGATTCTATTAATTAGAGGATGCGTTTTGTTTCCTGCTGGTGTAGCCAAAATTTGACCTCTGTATCAGACTGAATCTCAGAGACAGAATTTTGCGTGAAGTAGAAAAGAGCAGCTTTACTGCTTTGCCAGGCAAGAAGGGGCCAGCAGACTCATGCCCTCAAAACCATATGTCCCTCCCTGGAGAGTGTAGTGAGAAGTTTCATAGTAATGGTTCAAACAGGGTGTGATTGTCATTGAAACCTCAGCTTCTCTGTACATGGGTGCCAAATAAAAGCTCAGAGACAGAGTTTTGGATGAGGTAGAAAAGGACAGTTTTTATTGCTTTGACAGGCAAACAGAGACACACCAAGCTTCTGCCTCAAAAAACTATGTGTCTCCACCCCAGAGAACTTGAGGGTTTTTATAATGGGTGAGACTGTGGGGTCTCTGACAAGATTAGGGTGTGAGCAGGGCTTCCACTCCCTTAACCTCATCTCAGATGGTTATTCTCCTAATGGTTAGATAAGCTGTTCCTTTAATCTTGCCTCAAGGTTTCTTGGCAGCTCCTCTCTTGATTAGCAGCTTTTCTAATCTGCCCTTTGGAACTCAAGGAAGGTCAAAATGGCTGAAGTCTTGCCTGGGAGCTCCACAGGGCCGTACTCAGTTTCACTTTCAGCATATGGATGTTCTTCTGATTGGTTGGTGCTGAGGTAAGTGGGAGGCAGCATCATCAACCCTCTGGTTCCAACCTGTCTGGGGTCTACTGTGCTTGTGGGCAGCATAGAGTTAACTTCTCCCACTACTGAAGGGATTTCAGTATCTGCAAAATAGCTCAAAGGTATTGTTATGTATATCCCTTGAGGGACTCTGCCCCAAGGCTACAATATTGTTTCTTGGCTTGTTGTTCAGTCACAGTCATGTCTGACTCTTTGCAACCCCATGGACTACAGCATGCCAGGCTTCCCTGTCTATCACCAACTCCCGGAGTTCACTCAGACTCACGTCCATTGAGTCCGTGATGCCATCCAGCCATCTCATCCTCGGTCATCCCCTTCTCCTCCTGCCCCCAATCCCTCCCAGCATCAGGGTCTTTTCCAATGAGTCAACTCTTTGCATGAGGTGGCCAAAGTACTGGAGCTTCAGTTTTAGCATCATTCCTTCCAAAGAAATCCCAGGGTTGATCTCCTTCAGAATGGACTGGTTGGATCTCCTTGCAGTCCAAGGGACTCTCAAGAGTCTTCTCCAACACCACAGTTCAAAAGCATCAATTCTTCTGCGCTCAGCCTTCTTCACAGTCCAACTCTCACATCCATACATGACCACAGGAAAAACCATAGCCTTGACTAGACGGACCTTAGTCGGCAAAGTAATGTCTCTGCTTTTGAATATACTATCTAGGTTGGTCATAACTTTTCTTCCAAGGAGTAAGCGCCTTTTAATTTCATGGCTGCAGTCACCATCTGCAGTGATTTTGGAGCCCAAAAAAACAAAGTCTGACACTGTTTCTACTGTTTCCCCATCTATTTCCCATGAAGTGATGGGGCCAGATGCCATGATCTTNTTACTGCCACTTTTCCTGACCTTCAATGTAGGATAGCTCCTCTAGGCCCTCCTGTGCCTGCCCAGCCACCACTCCTCGGGTTGCTCCTCCTGGCCGCCGGGATCATCCATACATGATTACTAGAAAAACCATAGCTTTGACTAGACGGACTTTTGTTGGCAAAGTGATGTCTCTGCTTTTTAATATGCTGTCTAGGTTTGTCATAACTTTCCTTTCAAGGAGTAAGCGCCTTTTAATTCCATGGCTGCAGTCACCATCTGCAGTGATTTTGGAGCTGAAGAAAATATAGTCTGTCACTGTTTCCATTGTTTCCCCATCTATTTGCCATGAAGTGATGGGACCGGGTGCCATAATCTTCGTTTTTTGAATGCTGAGTTTTAAACCAGCTTTTTCACTCTCCTCTTTCACCTTCATCAACAGGCTCTTTAGTTCCTCTTCACTTTCTGCCATTAGAGTGGTATCATCTGCATATCTGAGGTTATTTGTATTTCTCCTAGCAATCTTGATTCTAGCTTGTAATTCATCTAGCCAGGCATTTCAATGATGTACTCTGCATAGAAGTTAAATAAGCAGGGTGACAATGTACATCCTTTCCCAATTTGGAACCAATCTGTTGTTCCATGTCCATTCTTGACCTCCATACAGGTTTCTCAGGAAGCATGTAAGGCATCATAGTAACCATTTGCATAAGTTATTTTACAACAGGAGGTCCTAATAAGGAACACGGAACCCACAAGCCACCACCAACCAGAAGAATTTGGGAAAGGTCAGAAGGAGATACCACATGTCCTACCACCTCCCAGATTCTTTCTCACTGGCATTCATCTTGGCTGAGCAATATGCATGCCACCAGGAAGGACCCTGAGTCAGAATGATTGGCCAACGAAAGCCCAGAAACTAACCCCATCACCATAGAACCCAAGACTGTGAGCCGCATGGCAGAGCAGTTCTCCTGGGTTGCCTTACCCTACTGCACTCCACCTGGGCTCCTCTTTCCAATAAAGTCTCTTGCTTTGTCAGCTCATGTATCTCCTTTGACAATTCATTTCCGAGTGTTAGACAAGAGCCCACTCTCAGGCCCTGGAAGGTATCCTGCCTTCCTACAACAAATTCAGAAACTTTGCATACTTTGCAGGGGCAGCACTAAAATTGTTTACCTTTATACAATAATTCCTCCCCTCAGGAAGCAGAATGATCTTCAGAAAGTTCAGAGACCACTTTAACTCAAAGCCTGAATGTCTTATTAGTGTATGCCTTACCCTACTGCACTCCACCTGGGCTCCTCTTTCCAATAAAGTCTCTTGCTTTGTCAGCTCATGTATCTCCTTTGACAATTCATTTCCGAGTGTTAGACAAGAGCCCACTCTCAGGCCCTGGAAGGTATCCTGCCTTCCTACAACAAATTCAGAAACTTTGCATACTTTGCAGGGGCAGCACTAAAATTGTTTACCTTTATACAATAATTCCTCCCCTCAGGAAGCAGAATGATCTTCAGAAAGTTCAGAGACCACTTTAACTCAAAGCCTGAATGTCTTATTAGTGTCCAGAAAAGAAATTGGAGAAGGAAGACTTAGATAAGTGAGAGGTGTTGCATCAGGGGACTCCACATAGAAGATGGGGCTCCAGGATGGAGAGAGAAGGAAAGAAGAGAAAAAGAAAGAGGAGCAGAGAGGACCACCTTGGCAGAAGGGAGTATACTGGCAAAGGCTACCAAAATCGTATACACCACAGTGTCAAGCATGTTCTAATAGGTTTACATGTATTAACATATTAATATACACCATCACCTCACATGAAGTAGGGATTATTGTTATTTCTCTTCCATATGAAGAAACTAAGCACAGACAGATTAAGCAACTTGACCAAGGTCATACAGCTAATAAGAGGCAGTCTGTCTCCATAGACAGTTCTCCTAATATCTAGAAAAAAAGTTTCTTGCAGTGGAGCAGGCAGAAATAGTGATATAGTGATAAAATAAGTAAAAGCCAGGCAGTGGAGAGCCTCGGAAGCCAGATTAAGGAGCTGCTAATTACAGATGATGTAAAAGACAGAAAGTCAAGAGTGAGGAGAGTTTCAGGCCAGGAAATCCCTTGCTGTTGGGTCACGGGGTCAAGGGAACTATTGCTGCATAATAAACCATCCTCCAATTTAGTGACTTAAAAGAGCAACTGTTCATTTGCTCCCAGTTCTGCAATCCAGCTGGAGACTGGCAGATAATACATCTTTGCTCTGTGTGATATTGTTTGGGGTGGGTCATGTGGCTACATTGAGCTGGGAGCTGGGCTGGAGCTGGAATGTGGCCTCACTCACATGTCTGGTGCCTCAGCCTGGGTTGCAGGAGTGACTACTGTACACTTGAGTTCTTCCCCACCTGACCTCTGTCTCTCTCTCTTCCAAGTTGTCCCTCATCATTCAGAAGTCTGGTCCAAGTTTCTGTCCATAACAGCTGGTTTCCAAGAGAGCAAAAACTAAAGTTGCCAAGTCTCTTAAGGCCTAGGCTTGGGATTGGCACCATGTCACTTCTACCATATTCTATTGGCCAAAGTAAGTCCCAAGTTCAGCTCATTTCAAGTGGAGGGAAATAGATCTCACATCCTGATGAGAGGTACAGCAAACCTATGTAAGAATGGGATTGCTGACAGCCATGTTTGCAAGCCATCTGCCTCAGGGACCAATGACACCATTTGTTACTCTTGTTCTCTCATTCTCTAATGCTGTCATGAATGACATTGTTTCAGCAGATCCCTAAATTCATTGAAGGATATTATATCGACATATCTTGTGCACTTATGAAACCAAGCAGGACCTTGTGGAGCTCCTGGGCACAAGGCCTTTCTATGTCCCCTATTTTATTTTAAGTTGAATCTTTAGTTGTGTGGCACGTGAAGTCTTAGTTGCATCATGTAGGATCTAGTTCCCTAACCAGGAATCACACCTGGGACCCCTGCATTGCAAGCATGGAGTCTTAGCCACTGGATCACCAGGAAAGTCCTCCCATTTCTTGATAATGGAAAGTAGGCTTTATTCAGTCCCCTTGATCTTCCCAGAGTTCCAACAGGCAGATTCAAAAAGTTGCTAACTAGAGAAGGGAGGGGATGTGAGATCAGGGAAGAGCAGTCAAGAGGAATAGTAGTACAGCAGTAGGGCAGAGTCCTGGTTCTCCCTTAAGGGATATACATAGCAATAGCTTTGAACTATTTTCTGATACAGAAACCCCCACCAGGTTGGAGAAGTTAACTCTATGCTGCCCATAAGCACATAGACCCCAGACAGGTTGGAACCAGGTTGATCTTGCTGACCCCCCACTGCCTCACCATCAACCAGTCAGAAGAATATCCATGAGCTGATCATGCCCCCTTTGAACCATTACTATAAAACTCCTCACTACCCTCTCCAAGTAAGGACATTAGCCTGTTGTGGCCCCTTTTGCCTGGCAAAGCAATAAAGGTATCGCTTCTACAACAAAATCTCTATGTCCAAGATTGAATTCAGTGTTGGGGTACAGAGGCCAGATTTGGCTTCACTTACTCTTCCTGGTGGCTCAGAGGTTAAAGCGTCTGCCTGGAATGCAGGATACCCAGGTTCGATCCCGGATCAGGAAGATCCCCTGGAGAAGGCAATGGCACCCCACTCCAGTACTCTTGCCTGGAGAATCCCATGGAGGGAGGAGCCTGGTAAGCTATAGTCCATGGGGTCGCAAAGAGTCGGACACGACTGAGTGACTTCACTCACTCTCAATTCAAAAGACTTCTGAGCTAGGAAAAGAGCATAGCCAGGTTGTCACCAGGGAAAATCATTTCAGATATCACAGCAATCCCATGGGAGAGCTCAGCTCAGGTCGGGAGAGCCAGAGCACCAAGCACAGATTAGGGGGGCTGGTGCACTGTGAGAACATTGATTTAACTCTATGGCATAGGTGGGCAAGACTACAGACCTCTGGCAAAATCCTGCCACCAGCCCTTTTTTGGAGACAAAGTTTTATTGGAGCACACCCCTGCTTGGTCATTTATGTGTTATCTATAGCTACTTTAGCACCAAAAGAGCAGAGTTGAGTAGTTGCAACAGAAACTACATGGTCCATAACACCTGAAATATATACCTTCTGCCCTTTAGAGAAAAGATTTTATAACCGAGTCACTGATTGTATATATTCAGTGATGGTACTTTTTCTCATACTTAATTTTGTCACCAGAAATTACCATTGATCCCAGGGTTTACCATTTAACTGGCAGAAATAAGTCCTGGGCCACTCCATACAATTCCTTGAAGAGGGCAAAGAATGTAAAGCTTTCAATAACAGAATATTAAGATGGAAAATCTACATGACGCTTTTAAGTCAAACCAATTTGTGCCCTTAATTACTTTTAGAACCTGTCCTCTGGCTCACTCTCTCCATGCAACCATCACACTCTCCCCAGGGAAGAGACTTACAGTAGTTTTCCTATGTTCAGAGATTTTTAAAAAGATCATTCAATAGGCAAATTGGACATCCTCAGTGGAAAATCACCATACCAATTCACAGTCAAGAGAACCCAATAGAGCTCCAAAGCTCCATTAACCTAGCAGTACTTGAGCTTTCTGAAAAATTCAAGGTAATTATAGAGGCCTGCCTTTTGCCTTCACTTGGTTGATACATGAAGGATTTTTTAAAAAACAGTTAACTTAAAAGAACATTTTGTAATGTTTAATTGTGTTGGTCCATGATAAATTATTTTAACTATGTTTTCATATGCAAAATACAACTAAAAGATGAATTTTAACACACTATTTCCCTGGAACCCTTGAAGTTCTTCTCCCATATATATTTTTGAACTTTTATGCTTAAAAAGTTCTCAAACTCATGTATTCACTGACCCAGCAATTCTGGTTCTTGAGTTTTATCTGCAGTTCATGATATGGTATAGTTTAAAGTTATTCATGGCAGAAATATTTATAATAGCAGGAAATCATAAGTAGCCTAAATATCCATAAATAAGGGACTGGTGTGAAAGCAGTAGTAGATAATACATAGGTAAATGGGCATGGCTCTGTTCAACAATTTATTTAATTATAGTAAATCCACATGATGAATCAAAAGGAATGAGGAAGATCTTTGGAGTCTTATAAAGAACAAATTCCAGCATTATTGCTAAGTGAAAAAAAGCAAAATGAAGAATAGTATGTATTTTATCACTTATTAAAAAATAATGGGAGGGATAGAATAGAAATAATTTGCTCATATGTACATTAAATAACTGGAAGGACCCACATAAGAAACTGATAATTTTATCTGTTTCCAGGAGTGATTGTCAGTCAGGGTCCCAGTCTGAGAAATCACTCTAGGGATTTCTTTCAGAGGAATTTTAATACTTTAAACTGGTTACACAGGTTTAAAAAAAAAAAAAAAGAGTTAAGATGCTTAATAAGAGACTATAAGGTAGCCCAGAAGTTATTAATAGCAAAATATGTCTATTATTCATGGGGCTGGGGAGAACCAGGGAGGAAGTGGTGTTAGCAGATCTGAGAAGCTAGGCCAATGCAGCAGTAGTAGAACCATGGTGGGGACTGCCCAGAGGGAGCTGGGACCACAGAGGGTGAGGTCGACTCACCCTCTGACCACAGTGTCGGAGGTAAAGCCAAAAAGAAGTTGCAGAACTGCAGGAAGTTCTGCTCAAGTAGGAGGGGAGAGAAAAACACATTGGCTCTGCCCTCCTCCCACCCTCCAGTCTTTACCAGTGTCCCCCCTTCCATTGCAGGAGACCGGTTGGATTCCTGGGTCAGGAAGATCCCCTGGAGAAGGGATAGGCTACCCACTACAGTATTCTTGGGTTTCCCTTATGGCCTAGCTGGTAAAGGATCCATCTGCAATGAGGGGGACCTGGGTTCGATCCCTGGGTTGGGAAGATCCCCTGGAGAAGGGAAAGGCTACCCACCCTAGTATTCTGCCTGGAGAATTCCATGGACTGTATAGTCCATGGGGTTGCAAAGAGTCAGACACAACTTTCACTTTCACTTTCTCCTCCTATTGCCTGAAGCTACCCATAAGCCATCAGGTAAAGGAGTCTGGGAAATGTTGTTTCCTGCAGTACAGAGCTGAGCAAAGGACAGTGAATGGATTTGTGAACCAGGTAAATGACCAGTCCAGAAGGACATATGTTGACCTGGGAGACAGCAATGATAGGGAAACATTTTAATGTTTACCCTCTTAAGCTTTCTGATTTTGAATCTTGTGAATATATTGCTATCAAAATGAATAAATTTAAAATAAAAATGATAAATTAAATAAATGTATAATGGTGTGTGCATTTTTTATTAGAAGATGAGATTTCAAGCTAAAAGTTACTAAACGATCACTATCAAGGGAATGGTAAAAATATAGTGGGCATGTACAATAAAATGTGCTGTGTGTGCTCAGTCACTTCAGTTGTGTCCAACTCTGCGACCCCATGGACTATAGCCCACCAAGCGCCTTTGTCCATGAGATTCTCTTGCCTGGTTACTGGAGTGGGTAACCATTCCCTTCTGAGGATTTTCTTGACCCAGTGATCAAACCTGCATCTCGTGCATTGCAGGTGGATTCTTTACCATCTGAACCACCAGGAAAGCTCGTACAATAACATACCACACAGCTATTCAAAAGAATGACTCATAGAATACCTATGAAAGACACACAAGAAGTACTATCAATTCATGTCTAGGGGGAGATAGGCTGGATGGTTGTAGGACAGGTAACAAGACTGGGAAACAAGTAAAGCACTTATACCCTTTGGTACCTTCTGATTTTGGTGCCACATGTATGTATTACCTATTCAAATTGGAAATCAAAAAATCTTTAATTGTGGTAAAATACACACAACATGAAATTGGTCATTTTAACCATTTTTAAATGGTTTTAAATGTACAGTTCAGTAGTGCTAATGTATTCACATTGTTACCCTCCAGAAATTTTTCATGTTGCAAATCTGAAACTCTGTGCCCGTTAAACAACTCCTTCCACTTTCCCCTCCCCCGGCCCCTGGCAGCCACCATTCTACTTTCCATCTATGATTGTGACGACCTTAAGTACATCACCTACTCAATGGACATGAGTTTGAGCAGACTCCGGGAGTTGGTGATGGACAGGGAAGCCTGGCGTGCTGCAGTCCGTGGGGTTGCAAAGAGTCAGACACGACTGAGTGACTGAACAGGTTGAACCTCATGTAACTGCTACCATATTTGTACTCACATCATATTTATTCTTTTGTAAGTGTGTGTATGTGTGTTCTAAGCCGCTTCAGTTGTGTCTGACTCTGTGACACTATGGACTGTAGCCCGCCAGGCTCCTCTGTCCATGGGATTCTCCAGGCAAGACTACTGGATTGCGTTGCCATGCCCTTTTCCAGAGTATCTTCCTGACCCAGGAATCAAAGCCGTGTCTCTTACATCTCCTGCATTGGCAGGTGGGTTCTTTACCACTAGCACCACTTGCTGCTGCTGCTAAGTCACTTCAGTCGTGTCCGACTCTGTGTGACCCCATAGATGGCTGCCCACCAGGCTCCCCCGTCCCTGGGATTCTCCAGGCAAGAATACTGGAGTGGGTTGCCATTTCCTTCTCCAATGCATGAAAGTGAGAAGTGAAAGCAAAGTCGCTCAGTCGTGTCCGACCCTCAGCGACCCCATGGACTGCAGCTTACCAGGCTCCTCCATCCATGGGATTTCCAGGCAGGAGTACTGGTGAGAAACCCTGTATTCTTTTGACTAGATTATTTCACCTAACATAATGTTGTCAAGTTTCATCCATGTTGTAGCATGCATCAGAAATTCCTTCCTTTTAAAGACTGATATATACCATGGCTTGTATAAACCTCATTTATTTCCCCATATATCTGTCGAAATGCCTTCACCTTTGGTGTCTTTTTTTTTTTTTAAAGGTCATTCTTCTCTCATGACAATACACTCAGACGGGGCTCTTTTCATGGCATCAAATGACTCACGTGACTTCTCTGGAACAGACAACCAGAGCAGCTGCCACCCTCCCCCAACAAACTCAGGTCCACAGCATGTTTCTAACATCTTTCCTAGGTCTTTAGTCAAAATACCATAGGGGAAGAACTCATCAATAAACAAAGTGTTTCAGAATTATTAAATAAAGCCACTCTTACCGAATCTTCTTGTGCAATCCTGAAAATAAGAAATGCAAAGATAAAGCATATCATAATAAAAATATAAAAGTACTAACATCAGATTCTTAATCTCTAATGACTATCAAATTATTTTAACTAAGCAAAAATAGATTTTCCTGATTTCTATTTCTCCCCTCCCTGTGGGAGCGTTCACCAACTTGTTTATTCTCTTAACCCTCCACCTTCTGAAGGTGGACATTTCTTCCTTTATTTTTATTTGAGTGAACAGATTACTTTAAACTGTAGCTTGAGTCAAAGTTTTTTAAGGATTCTTTTCACAATTTCAAATTAGCCTTTCAAAAGATGGAAAATGGGGACCTTCTTGGTTGTCCAGTGGTAAAGACTACATGTTTCCAATGCAGGGGGCAGGGAGTCAATCCCCAGTCCAGGAACTAAGATCCCACATACAGTGCCTCACAGCCAAAAGAAAAAGAAAGAAAGAAAGAAAATGAAATCAAAGGTTTTCTTATGTTTAATGCCAAACATTTTCACAATGCATATTTTTGAAAAGACAGATAACAAAAGTTATGTACAGTATGATTCCAATTTGGGGAGGAAAATATATGTATAGATGCACAGGAAAAGTGCTTCCAGATGAGAAATGGAGATCTTCAGACAGATGGAAAAGAGAGAGCTCTAAAGATAGACAAGATCTGGAAAATGGGTTGGGTTTTAACATTAACATGAGTATAAGAGAAGATGAAAGATCCAGGTCTTGATGGCCCTGAGGGGTCCTTAATTTAACCCACCTCAGTGCCGTCTATCCCTGGATTTATTGTTAATGGGAATATAAAATTTTCTGGATGTTTAAACCAATTCTGATTATGTTTTCTGCTCCATTTCTGTCTTACTTAATAGAATCTTCTGCATTTTACATGTTGTTATCCTCTTATATTTCATTATATCCTCATATATTCCATTATATTTTGATGTCCCCTTAATTATCACTAAAATATGTTAAATTTCTTATTTAGCTTTACTTATATTTTTACAAATTCCTTTTTTCTCATGCTTTCCAATGAAATTCTTATATCTTTCTTCAGCTCTTTCTTCCTCATGAAACTGCTTTGCTTTTTGTCTCAGCAATGATTTATTAATGATAAATTTGTTGGTGTTTGCCTGTAAATGTTTTTATGTAGCACCTTGACTGAATGATGGTTTAACTGCATAATGAATTCCTTTGACTGACATAAGTCAAGAGATGGAATTATCCTGTTCTACATAAATCCAGGTCCTTGAAGGGATGAACCATTAGTAAAAGGAAGGAAAGGAAAAAACCCACCTGCTGGAGCAAACTGACAATGAAGAAACTTTCTTTTCTTGGCCTCTGGATAGAAAAAAAAGTCTTCCCTAAAGAATATATAACCCTGTGTTTCATCATGGTCCAGGAATACCTAAAAACATAAAAATTCTTCCCAGTCTCACAGCCCTATGTTCATAGCAGTACTCTTCACAATAGCCAGGATATAGAAACAACCTAAATGTCCATCAACAGATTAATGGATAAAGAAAGTGTGGTACATGTATATGATGGAATACTACTCAGCCATAAAAAAGAACAAAATAATGCCATTTGCAGTACGTGAATGGACCTAGAGATTATCATACTAAGTGAAGTAAGTCAAGAAGCGAAAGACAAATATCAAATGATATCACTTACATGTAGAATCTAAAATACCACACAAATGAACATATCAGTCATATTTGGATGTGAGAGTTGGACTGTAAAGAAAGCTGAGCACCAAAGAATTGATGCTTTTGAACTGTGGTGTTGGAGAAGACTCTTGAGAGTCCCTTGGGCAGCTAGGAGATCCAACCATTCCATCCTAAAGGAAGTCATTCCTGAATATTCTTTGGAAAGACTGTTACTGAAGCTGAAACTCCAATAGTTTGGCCACCTGATGTGAAGAACTGACTCATTTGAAAAGACCCTGATGCTGGGAAAGATTGAGGGCAGGAGGAGAAGGGGACAATGGAGGATGAGGTGGTTGGATGGCATGACTGACTTAATGGACATGAGTTCGAGCAAGCTCTGGGAGTTGGTGATGGACAGGGAAGCCTGGCATGCTGCAGTCCATGGGTTCGCAAAGAGTCAGACACGACTGAGCGACTGAACTGGCTGATGAAATAGAAACAGACTCAGAGACACAGAGAACCACAGAGATTTGCAGTTACCAAGGAGGAAGAAAGGAGGGGACAAATGGATTGGAAGTTTTGGATTAGCAGATACAAACTATTATATATAGAATGGATAAACAATAAGGTCCCACTGTATAACACAGGGAGCTATGTTCACTATTCATGATAAACCAGAATGCAAAAGATATGAAAAAGAATATACATATATATATTTGTAACTGAATCACTTTGTTCTACGCCTGAAACTAACATAATATTGCAAATCAACTATACTTCAATGTTTTTAAAAAATAGACAAAGAAAAAAAAATTCTTCCAAGTCTCTATTGCCTGGGAGAAACAAATGCAAAAATGTTTTGGAGACCTCTATCCCAAATCTGAGATGGATAGTATCACACAGATAAAGCTCCACTGATGTGAAGTTTAAATTTCAAATTATAAGACATAAGAGAGAAAGACTTCATGTGAGTAAAAGTGGGCACATAAATAGCAGATCTATATCTCTAATATACTTCAGGTACTAGAATAACCTAATACAGAGGATAACCTAATACAGAGAATAAAATAAGTATGTTTAAAAAGTAAAGACATAAAGCCAGCACTGTAATCCATAAAAACAAGTCACTATTTTAAACATAACAAGCATATTTTGAACCAAACTAATCTCCTAGAATTTAAAGATACAATTACTGAAATTTAAAACTCAATCAACTTTTAAATTAGATTTAACATTGCTGAAGAGAATTACTAAACTCTCTGGAGAATATATCTGAAGAATTTACTGAAAATGCAACACAGCTAGATAAAAAGATAGAATATATGAATTATGGAGTATATGAAAAAGAGATTATGAGGTATCAAGGATAGAATTAAATAGTCAACTATATATCTAAAGGGAATTCCCTAAGGAAAGAATAGAAAAATTGTGGGGATAAGAGGGTTATGGAGTCAGTATTTTAAGATATAATGGCTGATAATTTTTTTCTCTATTCATTAAAGTCTTAAACCTCAATTTTAAAAAGTACATCCACATCAAGCAAGAAAAATAAAAAACAAACCCAAACCTAGACACATTGTAAAGAAACATCAACAACCAAAGTGAAATAGAAAATCTTAAAAGCCATCAGTGAGAAATAACAGAGCATTTTTTAAAAACAAGATCAACAATTAAACTGAGAAGAAACATTGCAACAGGAACATTACAGGCCCGAAGATAATGGAATAACATCTTCACAGGGCTGAGAGATGACAGCTGTGAGGTTGGAATTCAATATCCAACTTAATCATCATTTAATCAAGATATTTTCCAACACACTGAGAGAGTTTACTACAAACAGATCCTTGCTGAAAAGGAAGCCAAAAAAAAAAAAATGTTACCAGAGATGAAGAGGAATGTTTCATAATGATAAAGGGGTCAATTCATCAAGAAGACATACATCCTAAATGAATATGCACCAAACATCAGAGCTTCAAAAGAGTTGGAACAAACCTGGGGAAATTTTAAGAAGAAATAGACAAATCTACAGCTGTTAGTCAATATTTCAACACTCCTTTCTCAAGAATAATTAATAGATCAAGTAGACAGAAAATAAGTAAGGATATAGAAGACTTAAATGCCATCGATCAACTTGACATAATTGACATTTATAGAACACTCTACTCAACAACAACAGAATATACATTCCTTTTCAAGTACACATGAAAGAGTTATCAAGGTAGATTGATTATATGCTATGCCATAAAAAAAGTGTCAATAAACTTAAATGGATTGGAATCATAGTGCGTGTTCTATGACCACATGAAATAAAATTAGCAACCAGTGATAGAAAGATAACTGAAAAAGTTTCCAAATATTTGGACACTAAAAGTATACTTTTAAGAAACCAATGGGTCAAAGAAGACATTTTTAAGAATTCAAAATGAATAAAAGTAAAACTATCAAGTTTTGAGATATTGGCCATTTGCAACTGGGTTGACCTAGAGAGTATTATGCTTAGTGAAACAAGTCAGACAAAGACAGACAAATACTATGTTATTACTTATATATGAAATATACAAAATAAATGAATGTATATAACAAAACATAAACAGACTCACAGATACACAAAACAAACTAGTAGATACCAGTGGGGAAAGGGAAGTGGGAAGGGGCAAGATAGGAGTAGGGGATTAAGAAATATAAACTACTATATATAAAATAAACAGCACAGATATATTGTACAGCATAGGAAATTACAACCATTATTTTGCAATAACTTTAAATGAAGTACAATTTATAAAAATTCTGAATCACTATATTATTACACCTGAAACTAATATAATGGTGTAAATCAACTATACGTCAATTTTAAAAAAACAGAAAAAATGTGGGGGATGCTGTAAAAACATTGGTTAGAGAAAAAAAATCTATAGGCATGATGCTTATTTTAGAAAAAAGGGTTCAAAGTCAGTTATTTAAGTTTCCACCATAAGAAGCTAGAAAACTAACAATCTAAATTCAAAGAAATAAGAAATGATAAAGATAAGAATAAAGATCACTGACCATCAATAAACAATTGGAAACTGAAATGTTAAAAAATACAATTTACAGATGGCAACAAAGAAACGAAGTAGATTTAACAAAATGTGCAAAACTTTTACACTGAAAATGATAAAGCATAGTTGTGAGAAATTAAGACAATTAATTTAAATTAAAAATAGAACAAGACAAAAATTACTATGGCTTGGAACATTCAATAGTGTTAAGATGTAAATTCTCCCAAAATTGATATAGCTATTCAATGCACTCTCAGTTAAAATCCTAGCAAGCTCTTTATTAGAACTGATAAATGATTATAAAATTTATGTGAAAATGTAAAAGGATCAAGAGTATCCAAAACAATTTTGGAAAAGAACAAATTTGAAGGTCTTACAGGACTTATGCTAAAGCTACAGTCATCAAAACAGTTAAATATTGGCCTAAGGACAGACATATACATCAATGAAACAGAATAGGGAGTCCAGAAATAGACTGACATATATATGATCAAGTGATCTTTGGAAAAGGAGACAAAGTAATCCTGAAACAGTTGTTCAGTCGCTAAGTCGTGTTCGACTCTTCGGCACCCCATGGACTGCGGCATCCAGGCTTCCCTGTCCTAGGTATCCATATTTTGAAAAACGGATCTCAGTGCTCACCAAATAAAGAGTCAAATGGATGATGGATCTAAATATGAAAGTTAACCTACAAAACATAGGGAATAAAACATAAGCGGGAATAACCTGGCAGTCCAGTGGTTAGGACTCTGCACTTCCACTGCCAGGAGCTTGGGTTCTATCCCTCCCAATGCCCTAATCTTCACTGAAAAACAACAACAAGAAAAACACAAAATATTTGTGTACTTTGGGGTAGGAAAGATGTCTTAGGACACAAAAGCACTAACCCCCCCCCCCAAAAAAAAGATAAATTGGGCTTAATCAAAATTTAAAACTGCTATCTGAAACATCTTTAAGAAAATAAAAATGCAAGCCACAATCTAGTGGGAAATATCATGATTTCATATGTCTGACAAAGAACTTGCATCCAGAACACATAAAGAACTCTTTCAACTCATTTGTAAGAAGAAAAACAAACTACATTGAAAAATAGGCAAAATATTTAAATAGACCAGGAATTCTACTCCTAGGCATCTATACAAGAGAAAGAACACTTCGATACAATGACTGATACATGAATGTATGCAATGACTATTCACGATAGCTAAATAATGTAAACACCTCTAATGTTCATTCACAGGAGAACGGATAAGCAAATTGTGATATATCCATGGCGTGGACTACTACTCAGCAATAAAAAGGATGAACTATTGATACATACAGTAACATACATAAATCTCAAAATTCTTAGACCGAGTGAAAATAACCAGACACAAGAACAATTCTGTATGATTCCATTAACATAGAATTTTAGAACTATCAAATCTAATCTATATCGACAGAAGACAGATCAATGGTTGCCTGGAGCTGAGAGTGAGAGGGGATTAACTGCAAAGAGGCAGAAAGGAACTTTTGCAGGGGACGGAAGTATTCTATATCCTGATTGTGCTGCTGGTTACTGATTGCATGTACATAACTCTGTAACAATTGTCAAACCGCATCAAATTATATGCGTTAAATAGGCTTGAAATAGGTTTGTGTCATTGTAAATTACACCTCAACAAAGCTGATTTAAAAACAAAAACAAATGCTTCGTGGTGGCTTTGTCATTTGTCAACTTGGCTAAGTTGAATTGCATTTCCCAGTGTTCCCCTTCCGGTATGTTTCCAGTGAAACCCATGGGTGAGATTTGAAGGGCAGAAGTGAAATGGTAGCCATTTTGAGTCACACATGTTGTCACTTGTCTTGTGGCTCATCTTGTTGGTGTGAGGCAGTGGCAGCAAGTGATCCTTCAAGGTCAGTGGCAACGAGAACTCACATGGGCTTCAGTCTGTTCTCATGGGCTCCAGCCTGTGCTTGTGGTTCTGACTTGTTCTTGCACTCCCCTGCTTTTCATCCATCTTCCCTTACCAACTGTTGCCCTATGAATTTCCAGCATGAGATGTGAAGGCAACTTTAAAGAGTTTATTTTACCAGCTTCTATGATTGCATAAGATTAAATCCCTGTAACAAATCCATACATGTAAATATATTCATTCCCTGTGGTTCTGCTTCTCTGATTGAACCATTATTGTTAAAGCCTCTTCAGAAAAAAAAAAGAAAAAACTCATTCAGCCACTGTCATTGTTATTATGTATAATATGTTCCAAAGGAAAAAAATATGTAGCACCACTGTAAATCTATATTATAGAAAAAGGAAAATAAGTGAACAATCCACAAGCTGGTTACTACTAGAATCATTATTTAATTTCTACTTTAACTCTTTCACCCCCAAAATATATGAATTGTTTAACAAAAAGAGACAAATTCAATAATAGGGAAACACTGAGAAAACAAGGGAGACCATAGCTATGTCAATAATAAAGGCCACTATAGGATGGATGAGAGAGGTCTGATCTCCCTAATAACTAAGACCCAGAGGGAAAGAAAACAAAAATATGTATAAACTTACACACATTAAAATAAGGAAAAAACACTCATAACTATTTATTTTACTCCATCAGGGTCCAACACAGGTTGCAGAATATACTTTGATATAAATCACAGCATTACTTTTTTGAATTTGTCTCCTAAGACAAAGGATACAAAAGCAAAAGTAAGCAAATGGGATCTACTTAAACTTCAAAGCTTTTGTATAGCAAAGGAAACCATCAACAAAAGAAAAGCCAACCTCCTTAATGAGAGAAAATATTTCCAACTGATATGATTGATAAAGGATTAATATCCAAAACATACAAATAGCTCATACAACTCAACATTAAAAAAAAAAAGTTAAGAAATGGACAGAAGACTTGAAGAGATATTTTCCAAAGAAGACATACAGATAGCCAATAGGCACATGAAAAGATGTTCGACATCATTACTCATTACAGAAATGCTAATCAAAACCATAATGAGATATCACCTCACACCTGCCAGAATGGCTATCATCAAGAAGACACAAATAGCAAAAGATGGCGAAGATGTGGAGAAAAGGGAACCCTCCTACACTGTTGGTGGGAATGTAAATTGGTGCAGCCATTGTGGAAAACAGTATAGAGCATCCTCAAAAAAACTAAAAATAAAACTATCATATGATCCAGCAATCTCGCCTCTGGGCATATGCTAGAAGAAAATGAAAACACTAATTTGAAAAGATACATGCACCCCAGTGTTCATAGAAGCATTATTTACAATAGCCAAAATATGGAAGCAATCTAAGCACCCATAAAAAGATGAATGGATAAAGAAGACATGGTATATATACACAATGAAATACTACTCAGCCCTGAAAAAGAATGAAATGTTGCCATTTGCAGCATCACGGATGGACTTGGAGGGTACCATATTAAGTGAAATAAGTCAGAGAAAAACAAATGCTGTATGATATCACTTATTTGTGAAATCAAGATAATAAAACAAACTAATGAATATAACAAAAAAGAAACTGACTCACAGGGCTGGAGAACATACTAGTGGTTACCAGTGGGGAAAGGGAAGTGGGAAGGGCATGACAGAGGTAGGAGATTAAGAGGTACAAATTGCTATGTATTAAAATAAATAAGCTACAAGGATATCTTGTACATCACAGGGAATATAGCCAACATTTTATAATAAATATAAAGAAGAATAACCTTTAAAAATTGTGAATCACTATGTTGTAGACCTGAAACTTATATAATATTGTATATCAATTGTCCTTCAATTTTTTAAAAAGGAAGAAGGAAAAAAAAAGAACTGATAAGAGACTTCAGTCTGCCCTTGTGAGCTCCTGCTTGTGGGTTCAATGTTGTCTTTGATCTTTCCCCACTTGGCATCCATCTTCCCTTCCCCACTGTCTGCCCCTAGACTTCAAGTTGGGAAGACAGTGGTCTTACAGCTTCTACAATTGTATTAAGGTCAAATCCCTGTAACAAATACTTATCTTCTAATGGTTCTGCTCCTCTGATTTAATCTTGACTGTTACATGAAACATTATAGAACTTCCTTAAAACTTAAGAACAAGAAAACAAACCCATATCACTATTTTATTTAATATTGCATTAGTGATTCTTGCCAGTAAATTAAAAGAAGAAAAATAATTAAAATATGTTAGAAACAAAACTGTTGTCACTTGCAGATGATATGATTATGTATATGGAATTAACAAACTATTAGAACTAATGAGATTGTTCAACAAAGTTGTTGAGTATAAATCTCAAATATAAAAGCAATTTCCCCCTTCTCTACTATCATCAAAAATTATAAAATGTAATTTTTAAAAAGATAACATTTAAGATAGCAATAGAACCTAAAGTTCTATTCAAATTCAGAAATACATACTTGTAGATGGAAATTCTCAGCATCATAAAAATATAAAGCATGCCCACACTAACCCATAAATTCAATGTGATTTCAGTCAAAATCTCAACAGGATCTTTCATGGAATGCAACAATCTCAACTTAAAATTCATTAAGAAAGATAGAGGACCAAGAATAGCCAAGGCAATCTTAAAGAGAGAAGGGAAAATTTGCTTTCAGATGTTAAAACCTATTATGAAGCTATAGTAATTAAAAGTATTGTTATTAGTGCAAAGATAAATTAATCTGCCATGAGATGGTGAATACAGAGCACAGAAACAGGCCCACATGTATTAATAACATGCCTAAAAGTCTGAAAACACTATCGGTAAGGATCTGAAGCTATAAGAGCCTTCAGATGAGTGATTTGGGGAGCAGACTGACCATATGTAACAAAGCTGATTATGTGTCTACCCAACAACTCTAAGTTCCACTTGTCAGTATCCACCTTGGAGCAACTCCCCAAAATGTGCCCAAGTAAACATATATACCTGTTTATTGCAGCACTGCAATTGTGGGGGCAGGTGGAAATACATTTCACTTTCATCAGTTTCAGTTCAGTTCAGTTCAGTCGCTTAGTCGTGTCCGAATGGACTGGTTGGATCTCCTTGCAGTCCAAGGGACTCTCAAGAGTCTTCTCCAACACCACAGTTCAAAAGCATCAATTCTTTGGTG